>ML778995.1:540452-567972 GCA_009831015.1 Picea engelmannii
ACAATTCACTTTGTCATCTTCAAAAATTCATTTCTCCTCAACCATGAGGATCCACGTGACATGCCACATACCACCGGAAACAACATGATGTATACTATCCATCCATGGGTGTTGTATATGCATGTGCATTTTCCTTCATGTCCCAATAACTTCATCAATCTTGTGGTCCAAAACCCATGACTAGGGTTGACATCAATGATAACAACCAATCTTCCAACACTTTCTGTCTTTGCTTCTTCTAGGTCTCTTCATGATTGATTCGGCTTATCTTGCAATAGCTTCCACATGATTTGTTTGATGTATTTCATTCTTTCATGTATTATCTAATGATATCAATCCTTATCTTTTTGTTCTTCCATCTATATAGTTCTTCTTGGAACACATTATCTTCCAGGAGATAGATATACAAGATATGTATGGAGACGATGCAAACAAGATATGTACAAGAACTAAGAAGAGTATTGTTACCTTCATAAGAAGAAGTCTCTTTTGTCATGCTTAGTCTTCTTTGTAGGTTCCTTTTCTTTGGCAACTAATGCTTCGTGTTTCTCCTTCCTTTTCTTTAGCTCGGGACAATGATTCTTGTAGTGGCCATACTTTCGACAGTTGAAGCATTGTACTTCTGAAATGTCTTTCTCTTGATTTGACTTCCTCCTTGAACCAAACTTCCTTTTGTTCCTAAAATTCTTGAATCTTGTTGTGAAGGCTTGATCATCGTACTTCTGTTGGGGTTTCTCTTTTGCATTGATCCTTGATTCTTCTTGAGCACAGCAAGTCCAAAGTTCTTCAAATGTCGGATATTCCTTCCTTGTGTTCATGATTGCGGAAAATGCATCCCACGTCTTGGGAAGACCATTGAGTACTATGTTTACTAATTCCTTCTCTGAAGTGATCTCTTCAATAACTTGTAGTTGATCTCTTAACTGGGAGATCCTCACAAAGTATGGTGTTATGTTGTCATCATCATCCATCCTCATGTCGCGAAGCTCATTCTTCAGACTCATAACTTGTCCAATGTTTCTGATCGAGAAGAGATTTGTTAGGGAATCATACATCTTCTTTGATGAGTCAAGATGGGAGATGTAGGGTATCAAGTGGTCTTTTATGGATTCCACTATGATACTCATGGCATTGATGTCACCGTCTTTGAACTTCTCCATAACTGCAACGTTCAGCGGTTCCTTCTCTTTTCCTTCTTCAAACTCTCGTTCCATAATCTTTCCTTTTACGATATCCAACACTTTATTCTTGGCAAGGATGAGGTCAATCCTTGTCTTCCATGTTCTAAAGTTAGAGGCTCCATCTAACTTATTCTCTGACTTCATAGAATAAGCCATGGTTGCTTTGACTTGGTCAAACCCTAGATTTGACCACAAACTCAAACTTGACGTCTTGGCTTACTGAGAGTACCAGGAGATGCACTAGGCTAGGGTGCACTGATCTATCTGGAGATTAGGTCAATCCCTTCAGTTAAGGTGCCTCAACGAGAGGATTAGGGTTTCTACAACTACACTTGCTAGTAACCCTAGCGACAGTGCTTTGGTGACTGCTCCTTCTAGGAAACCCTAGCGGCAGTTCTTCAACGAACTTAATATCCTTCTGGCTATGTTTCCTTCCAACGGTTAGATTGAATGAAGGAGGTGTGGGCCCATAAACTGTTAGAATATAATGGATGTGCTTGTTTTACCATTGACAATATCTCTATTGTCACCCAACCATAGGCCGAAGTCACCCTCCGAACACCTTAACCTTGACAGAGAATCACTCTGGAAGAAAACCCTAGGCTAGATAGCCAAACAAAGGGTAGCACACCTTTCCCCAAGGATAGCGCACCAACAAGAATTGATCAGATAGTCCAAACCCTAGCCAAGAGATAGTCCAAGTGTAACTGCTAGCTACAGCAACTGCAACGATAACTCTCCTCCAAACCTGCGCAGAAACTGGGCAACTGCAGTGTGAACAAGTGCTGCTCTGCAATTATGAGATTGTCTGCTAGAATGAGAACTGGCCTCCTGTATTTATACTAATTCTGGCTAACTGCCTGGGCCGACTTCTCATTCTGGGTATCTGTCTGTTCAATATATATTATTATTTTTGGCCGACTTCTTCTCTTGGAGGCTAATAACCTAATATAAATTATCTTCTTGAGCTTCTAGGGTTATTAGCCAACTCATTAGGGTTTCTTCTTGCTTCCTGGAGTATTCTATCCTTGTCAAGTTTACACGTGGAGGTATATACCTCCCGCAACTACCATAATATCAACAAATTTTACATGTCTAAGTTGGATAGGAAAATATTTATCTTGACCCTTCATTGTCTTTATCGAGCGTAACATAAGACTGAGCCAATTTTTTTTTTGCATCTACATGTATTGAATATCTTCCCACCAATATTGTGGAGCACCTCGTTGCTCTGAGAAAGATGGAAACATTATATTTTACAATTATTATAGAGCAATTAAATGTATGAAAACGAATACAAAAAGTATCAGTATAAAATTTTACATCACGATTTATGATCTAAATTATGAGAAGGATCTTATGTAAAGGAATTATGCTTTATTGAATAAATTAGCATTACAGTACAACTGAACTTAACATTAGAGAATATGATATAAATTTATGAGGATGATCTTATGTAAATGAGATCTACTTTATTGAATAAATTAGCATTGTACTATAACAACTAACTTAACATTTGAAAAATATACTAAGAAGGACATTGAATTGGATTTATCATCTACCAAACATGTTTACTCATAGTTTGAAGTGTTGTTGGGCTTTACATATGTGGCAATAATATCATCACTTTCTTAGTCTCTCAAAGTGGAACTACAATGGAATATTGAACAATTCTATAATTAATCAGTGTCCTTTGGTTCAAGAGCTGTAAATAATGTAAATACATTGTAAATATTGATAGTGTAGCTCAAGGTTAAGGTAACAAATTAGTGTGGTTGTCATGTTTTTAGTAGTAGTTGTGGTTGGTGTGTTACCTGAAGAGGGGAAGACAAAATAGGGTGTATGGGTGATTTCAATTGACATATATACTTTTGGAAGTACAACCTTTCTTTCCCATGCTTCCTTACTAAATATTTTCCATTAATCTTTGACTTGTGTTGTGGTGTGATATTTTCCCAGTGCTTCTTGGTAAGGGTGAACCACTTATGCAAAGAATGTATGTCTTAGGGGAAAAACATTATTGACCAATGTTCATGGATCATTCTTCCATTCTTCATGGAGCATTCCTCTCCCATTTGAATATCTTTCTTCTAAGTGGGTTATGGAAGAACCTGAGTGAATCCAATGGTTGTTATGTCCATCATGAAAAAGTGAATCCCATGTATTTTGTCACTTGTAAGAGTCCATGGAGGTTAGGGAATTTTCTATTGTGATGATGAAATGAAATGGGATGGTTTTGAGAGTAAACCCATGGTTGTAATGTCCACAACAATTGAAGCAAACACCATGACACTGCAACCCTATTATAAATTCCCATTGACTATCTTGGCCAAGTCTTTTCCCTCTAGGTTATCCCTAGAAGGAAACCAATGAAATTGGAATCTTTTCACCTACATTAGAAAAGAAGAAGATCCATGGAGGACTATGTAATAGAGAAAGGAAATATATTCCTTGTGTTGTGAAAGGGAAGACAGTGCCATGGTGGATAGATGGTTGGATGAGGGCCCCAAGTGATTCATAGAGATAAAATTGACTATTCCACGAGAGAATTGGGTTGGGTTGAGTGAGAGTAGAGTCATATAGGACATTTATTTTCCTTGGTGGTATCTTGGTCTGGCTTGAGGGTGGAATCCATAGTTGATTCCTATAATTATGCAGTGAATCACTCCTTAACAACTAGTTAGTTGGGAAATTGCATTGATTTACATATAAGTATTCATAATCAAATTTGGGTGGATTTCTTTCTCTTTGCAATATGTTATGTGGTGCATTGAATTCAATGGGAAATGTGTGAATTTGAAATATGAATGGTCATTTCCATTGTTTTTTGTTTTAATTTCATATGAATCTTGTTATATTGATCTCGAGGTTTGAATGTGGTTTAATTTAAGCATAACAATTGGTTATTAAAGGAAGAGAATTTCAATTTGAGTTCCTTGATGGCCAAAGGAGGCATTTAGGTACATTGCAACTTTCCTCTCTCTCTCTCTCTCTTTTCCTTCCCAAGCTTCCTTTTCTCTCAACTTTCTTTTGTTTGAAGTATACCGGATAGAACTTACAATAACTTAAGCGCGGATCCTTGAAACTAAGAGTGGAAGGTCTGTTTGAATATCTAGGGTCAAAGGTTAATAGAGTCATAAACACATAAAGAGTGATAGAAGCAATTGATCATACATTTCAAAAGGATGTGCTTCAACTCAATATCTAATATCCAAACTACATGATTAGTACATAGAACAAATTCATCTAAATCCAAAAAATGTAGAAGGAACATCAAACTAAGAAATATAGAAAAGAGAAGAAAATGACAATAGTGTGCCAAAAATAGAACACGACCCATAAGAAGCAAAATAAATATTCTAACTCTAGTCATACCACCATTGTTGACCTCAAAATTAAGGAGTTTGATCATGAGATAATTCGTTCTTCACCAATCTCAAAGCCAAACATTGACATCCCACTAATCATGGAGGAAAGAACATGCTTCTTGAACTTGTAGAGAAAAAATGTAGCATATGAGCTTTAAACCTGATCAAGTTGGGCTAGATGCGACAACCTATGAATAGGTTCTAACCAAGTCATCAAACATTCTATAAAACAAATAAAAATTGAAAACCCATAGATTTTGAAAATAAAGAGATTTGGTAATTGAAGGTAGGAGGAATGGAATTCAAATAAAGGTGGAATCGATAGAGAAAAAGTAATCGATTTGAGAAAAGTTTCCAAATTAAAAGAATTGGTTATATTCATAAACAAAGACCTTATCCCACAAGACCAAACAAGATTGAGAAAGAAAGCTCAAAATGTCAACAATTCTAGGAAAGCATAGAAATGGGTAATAATAAATAGAACAACACTAATAAAGGATAAATTCCAAATTAATAAATGGATATAAAGAAAACTTAGGATCCTCACATGGAATTGTCGAGGATTCCATTGGGGAAATGGTTCTAAGCTACATTGGACACAAACTTCAATTGATCTTACATTGATTGTTGAAACACGTGAACATTAAAAATCTCGAATCCTTAATTTAGATGGATATACCCTTTCCTCAATTTGGAACAAAAATTCCATGCATAGAGGATATGTGGTATTTGTTGCTACACCAAGAAGGAGCTTAACTCAAAGATTAAAGTGTATAAATGTGATCTCTTTATCTAGCTGGATATCACTTGTAAATACAAGGATACAATTTTCCTTTATATTTGTTACTTTTCCCCTTTCACTATACTTTTTGCAAGAACCCTAATCTCGTAATGACTACCCTTCTATTATCTTAGAAAAAAAAAATTCTACTCTAAAATATAAAGGGGATATTCCTCTTCTTGAAGATTTAAAGACTAGAACTAGAAGGGACCAATTCGATACAACTCATAATTATTGAAGAGGATGCTAACTTAACCCTTAAATACAAAATAAGCTTTGAATATATTGAAATGAACTCGTATGGCATTAAGATTCTTAGGATGGTCTCTTACCATACTTGATATTTATAACATGTTGGATCACTACCCTGATTCTCACCCTATGACTTGCATCCATAGGAAGGGTAGAAGTGTTGCTAATTCTTTGTTGAATAAAATAGTTAATGTTGAAATAAATGAGAATAATATGTGAGAATCTAATCATCACCCCATCACATTAACTTTAAATATAGATATGACACTTGAGACAAATACTATGCATAATACATGTAATCAACTTATTTTTTACTATAGACAAACTTGGCATTTTCTCGAGGATTCACAAGGAATTTTTCATTTGTGATAAGAAAAATGAGAAAAATTAGAATTTATATGAAAAAATCACTTCGAATCTATATTTTTTTCTTTAAAAAGTATTCTTGAGAATTGTGTATTAGAGGAAAACAACATCTCTCAAACTATCAATATGATTTAAAATGTAAAATTGCAAGAATATATATTTGAAACACCTATAATTAGACTAATAGAGCTAGTAAGATTAAATATTATGAGACCTTAACAAAAAAGAGAAAACATCAATATTTAATCAAAAAATCAAGAGATAACAAACAGGTAATATTAACACAAATGAATGAAACTCTACCTTAAACCAACTTTATGTTCCTCCTCAAGTCTCTAAGGGCTTCTACGACACTCATAAATGCATTGCAGATTTATCAACATAGGATATAAAATTTGGCATTAAGCACTTCGCTATTAGCAAAGATAAAGGCATTGAAGCATACCAAACCAAGATCTTAAAGATTGGTTGAATGGTCTTAGTGCCTTAAATTAATCATATTTCAATGAAGTTATTCTCAAACTATTATGATCAGCCCCCATTTTCAAAAAAATATTTGGTTTGATTCTTGAAAGAAAAATTAGTTAATGGATTGACAACAACAATAATAAAAGGGACAAAGGACATGTTAATGTATTTTCAAAGAGAGACGAGGGGATAAGCAAAGATTGTTGGCATCTGTTGGCCCCTTTTTTGGGGTTAAGGATGTGGTGGCACTTTGTTAGTAGAGGTGCCATGTTAGCATTGAATGATGTAGAATATTACACATGCTTTGAGAATTTTGAGGTTGGAATGCACGCAGGTTAAAGGAAATACAATTACAACAAAGGTGATAGATGTTAAGGAATGAGATTCATCGACCCAAGGGGGAGAAACCATGAAAAGTAAATGTAGCATATACATGTTAGAAGGGAGTGTGTTGTAAAGAGTAAAGTCTATTTTTGGGTATCCAATAATAGAACAACTTTGGGATCCATTTAAAATATTTCCCAGATAGAAGAATGCTAGAAGAGGTGGGGAAGGAATCTCCAAGAGGTTGGATAGATTTCTTGTTTCAAAGCAATTGATGGAAGAAAGGCCTAGAATAAAATCATGTGTTATCTATGGGAGCTTATTGGACCATTTTCCCATCCTTTTACAAATTGAATTTGGAGACAAGAAACCCCCAACTCCTTTTAGATTTTACTGTTCCTAGTTGTTATAGGAGGACTTCAAAGCACTTGTAACTAGGTCATGGAAGATCTATGAAAAAAACTCAAATGATTCTACTCTAAAACAATTCATAGTTAATTTAAAGAGTTTCAAAAGGGTGGTGGGAGAGTGGGAAAAAATCATGCCTTTGAATCCCAAAAGGATCTAAGAGGGGTGGGAAAAGGAATAAAAGCTTTGTTTGAACATAATTGGACAAATATTTTCCTTCGAAGAAGAAAATTAATACTTGAAGGATATTGAAGGAAATAAGGAGGTTTTGGTTAAGGAGGAGGTTAAATGGAGGCTCAAGAGTAGAGCCACATGGCTTGCTAAAGGGGATAAGAATACAAATATTTTTCATATGTGTGCAAGTTATAGAAGTAATATAAACACAATTTGGGAAATTAAAAAAAATGATGGATCCAAGGTTAAATCCTTTAAGGAAATTGCCAAGGTGGGGAAACATTACTTTAAAAATATTTTCAAAGATATTCTAATTGCAAACATGGGAGAGACAACAAAAAATCAAAACACTTTTTCCAAGGTTAATTGATGAAGATATAAACAAATATTTGGAAGCAAAAGTTACAAAGGAAGAATTAAAAGAGGTTTTACCTCCTTCAGAAAGGAAAAAATCCCAACCTTGATGGATGGACAGTAGAGTTTTTCCTTGGTTTTTATGATCTGTTAGAAGGAGTTTTGTTGAGGATAGATGAAGAATATAGGTAATATGGAAATTTTAGGAGCTTAAAATTCCACATTTATTATTTTCATACCGAAAACACAAGACCCAACAACATTTGAAGACTTTAAGTCAATTTATTTTTGCAATCTTGTTTAAAAGATCATTTAAAAAATTATTGTTAATAGTCTTAACGATATTCTATCTAGTGTCATTTCAGATGAATAGTTTGGATTTCTTTTCAATAGGAAAATCCATGATGTTGTTGGAACAATAGAGGAAGGGATGCACATAATAAAAATGCATAAAATTCCAACATTTGTGATGAAAAATTGTATGGATAAAGCTTATGATAAAGTGAATTGGTTATATCTTGGGTTTCTACTTCTCCAGATAAGGATGAACGTGTAGTCTGTAAGTGTGTTCATGGGATGGTTGTCATTTGTTTCTAATGTTGTTCTCATAAATGGATTTCCTTTAGGGGTTTTCAATGCCTCAAGAGGACTTAGACAATGATGTACTCTATCTCCCTTTTTATTTTTTTTAGTACTGGAAGGTTTAAGCATGTTAATAAAATATGCAACGATAAGAGGAGAAATGAATGAGATAAAAATCTCGGAGTTAGTGGTCGTTTCACACTTTCTTTTTGTAGACAACATTATGATATTTGGTCAAGGATCCAACAGGGAAATGAAAAGTATAAAGGAGTCCTTGGATATTTATCCTAAAGCTATAGGAATGGAAATTAGCTTGATGAAGTCATCATTGATGTTTGATGACTTGGATGAAGCAGAGATATTACAAATTTTAAATTTGATCCCAATGAATTATGTTGAAATTGATGAAGGTGGGTTTTAAATTAAAATTGAATGATTATAAGTATGATAATTGGATGTGGTTGTATAATAAAATAAAAGCCATAATTTCAATTTGGTGTAACATATGGTTGTTTAGAGGAATCTAATTAGTATTGATTAAGGCTATTCTTGAGAGTATCCTTTTGTATTGGAAGTCCATTGGCCATATCCCAAAAGGTTTTTTAGATAATAAAAAAAAAGTGTTTTAGATTTTTATGGACAAGAAAAAGGGAAAAGAAAGTAAATCCTTTAGTAAAATGGACATGAGTGGGAAATCTAAAGGAAGCAAGTGGAAGGGGGTTGAAGAATATTTATCCTTTTAGTTTTCCCCTAGTTGCAGAAAGTTTATGGAGGTTAACCTATAATGAAGGGCTTTAGGGAAAAGTAATGAACTCTAGGCAATTAAAAGGTAAATCAACGGAAGAATGGTTTAGAACAAAATTAAAAAACTCTCAAGGAGATACAATTGTATAGAAATCCTTAGTTAGGGAACTTCCCTTAATTGGAAACTAGGTAACCTACAAACTTAGGAAAGGGGAACAAAGTGAGGGTTGGGTGACCCCTTGATTGGATAGACAAGAACTTTTAGGTTGTTAGAAGTTTTTATAAATGTTTTTCATTTATTGAGATTTTTTCACTGAAAGGGTTACCAAATCCCAATGGATCAAATGCATGGTATTACGATTGGAAAGTGGCAGATATTTCAAATCTTCAAGGCGAAAATGAAAATGAATGGAGTCAATTTGTAAATTTGTTAAATCACAATGCTATCAAGATTTTGTATCAAGAGGATTTAATTAAATGGTCTAGAAGTAAAGGATCATGGGATTACACAACTAAATTGTGGTATTCAACAAAGATGGAGGAATCCAAGTTAGGGGAAAGAACTTGGGGATGGAAGATAGTTTGTAAGTTGGAGATTCCTCTAATATCATAAATGTTTCTTTGGCTTTTTT
Organism: Picea engelmannii; assembly: GCA_009831015.1. Classification (NCBI taxonomy): domain Eukaryota; kingdom Viridiplantae; phylum Streptophyta; class Pinopsida; order Pinales; family Pinaceae; genus Picea; species Picea engelmannii. The sequence goes on from ML778995.1 coordinate 550,087, forward strand.
TGGCAAATAAAATTATTACATGGGACAATGGACAAAAGAGGAATTGACATGGTCATGGAAGATGCATCATATGCAAGTGTAGTGAGGAATCAATGGACCACTTATTTGTCACATGTTCCTTTTCTAGGATTGTATGGACTGAAGTATTGCAAATTTCGACTAGAAAAAATAGATGGGATCATTTGAATTTGGTAGATTATCTCTACTCATGGTTAACATATAAAATGGAAAATTATTTTAAGGCTTTACCTTGTTTTTTTATACATGTAATCTTCATCATGAAAAAGAACATGATTTTTCAAGGTTTGAATATAAATCCTACTCAAGTAGCACATAAATTTAAAGTATACTCTAAAGGAAGTTAGAAAGATATGAAATAAAAATACCAGAGAATTTTAAAAGAACCCAACATTGATTATGAAAAAGCATGGGATTCTTTAATGGAGCTTGTGAAGGAGCTCCAAATATGTGTGGAGCATGGACTATTCTTTATTTTAAGTCATCTCATTATTTCCTCTCGAAATATGTTGTTGGGTAAGGAACAAACACCATAGTTGAATTTTATACACTTTGGCTTCTTATTAAAATAATAATGGACAAAGGTATGAAAGAACTACAGGTATTTGGTTACTCCAAGATCATGATAGATTGGATGAACAAAAAATGCAAGATTGATAATATTAGGTTAGCTCCAATAGTGAATAAGGTCCTGGAGGTAAAACGACACTTCAATGAAATTTCTTTTGCACATATATATAGAGAATTCAACTCTGAAGTTGATCAATTATCTAAGAAAGTTGTTTCCATGTAAGAGGGGACCCTGTATAAATAAGACTTCAGAGGAGGGGACCATATTTCAATCTTGGAAACTTCTCTTTACTAATTGAAAGGAGAGATGTGATTTCTGTAGCGTGCTAATGTTTTTGTTGAAGATGTAGAAAGAAAGGAAATTTTTGATATGTAAAGGTTACCTTTTAGGAGCCTAAGATGATTGTAACTAAGTAGTTACAAGATTGACGAAGGCTCTAATGAGACATAATTTGTTGACAAAGGACAATGCACTTGTTTACAGGCCTATCAAGACAAATAAATGAATATTATGATTTCACACTTGAAATATCAAATATAAATATTTTTTCTTCAAAAAATAATAATTAAATTGATGATGATGACAATAGTAATAATTTAATTAAAATTAATTAAATAATCCATATAATTAAAATAATAAAATGATTAACAATACAATTTTGACTCTAAAACAACATAACCATGATGCTAATACCATGCAAAATGATTTCAACATGACATAATATAGACACTAAATAGATACTATCGTCAAAAAAACGATGCCAAAATGACGCATAAATAAAGCAATATGACACTTGAAAGACACAAACATGATGCAATTTTTTTTTCGTGTTTTGAAGCTAATATAACACTAACAATTTAAACTATGTTGCCAGTACAATGCTAACATGAATTATAATGGCAACAACACAATGCATAACAACTCAAAAGAAATGTTAAAAACATGTTTTTGACACACAAAAAGATGCAAACACGACTTCGAAAAGTTTTTTTCAAAAATTATCAATGCGACGAAGATGCCCATTCAACATAAACAACTTCCCGTGTCCTATTTTTTGTTGCTAAGACGACGCCTCAAAGATCACATGTTGAAAAAAGACACAAAAAAACACTCCACAACACAAATTTGACACAAATGCCAATGTCCCTACATACATTGTGTTTTGTGTCATACAAACTTGATTTTTTTCACAAGAAAATTACATCGTGATGTGATGCTAATTAAAAATAAAAGAGAAAGAGTCGAGCAATTTTATTAGAAAAAGGAGTTGAAAATAATTAATATATATATATATATATATATATATATATATATATATATATATATATATATATATATATATATATATTATTTTCAACTCCTTTTTATATATATATATATATAAACATGGCATATTAAATGGACATGTGGGTAATGGAATTTTTTTATTGGTTTCTATGATCTTCTAGAGGAGGACCTAATCAAAGCAAGGGAGTCAAAAGCTTAGTAAAAATCACGAGGGCTATAATCTTTGTTTTTTTAACTCTAATTCCAAAGAAGGACAAACTTGAGTCCTTTGACAAACTCGGACCCATTTCCTTATGTAACTTCCCATGCAAATTAATAACAAAAGTTTTAGTTGTTAAGGTTAAAGAAAAACTTTTTAGATGTTAGTTCACAAGAGCGATTTGTGTTTTTTGCTAGAAGACAAATTTATAAAGCAAATGGGGAACTTAGGAAGACATTCATTCTATTCAAACTAAGCACTTTCTAGTTGTCGTCTTGAAAATGGATGTGTCTAGGGCCTATGATAGGACTAGTTGGATCTATCTTAGATTAATGCTTCTTCATGTGGGTTTCAATCCTCTAATTGAAAAATGAATTATGGTATGTGTTTCTTTTGTCACTTGTGTTGTATTGATTAATGGCTATGCTCAAGATATTTTTAAGCACGTCAACAAGATAAGATAGGAATTCCCATTATCTCCCTTACAATTTTTGCTAGTGGTTAAAGGAAAAAATAGTGCCATAATGAAAGAAAAAGGAGAGGGCTTAATTTCAGGTATTAGAAAAGGTAGAACCATCTCTTTAAATCACATTTTTTTCATAGATGATGTTTTGTTGTTTACAAATGGAAATGAAAGGGAAGTAAGGAAGTTGAAGGAAATATTAGTGCTATATGGATTTTTTATAGTTATGGAGATAAATTTGCAAAAACCTTCTATTTGTTAATGGACTAGATTAGGGTAAGGAGAAGAGGCTAATATGAGTCTTTCCTTTCAAAGTTCTTAGTTTACAAGAGATTTTTAAGTGCTCAGGTTTCTTGTTGAAGCCAATAGCTATGAAAAAAAGGAGGGGGATTGGTTGTTGGAAAGGGTTGAGGGTCAAATAAATCATTGAAGTAACAAATGGCTATCCTTGGGAAGGAGATTGACCTTGGTAAAATTTGTGTTGGGTGAAATCCCTATCTTTTGGCATTGCTTAGCCTTTATTCCTAAAGGTGTTTTGGAATCAGTCAAAAAGCTTTATTTCAGTTTCCTCTAGTCTAGAAAAAGAAAAAATGAATAAATCATTTTGGTCAAATGGTGGATAGTTACAAGGCCAAAAGAGAAGGGGGGATGGGGGATAAATAATGTGCATCTTTTTTGTTGTTCTCTAGCAACCAAAAACTTGTGGAAAGTTATAACTAATTAAGGTAACTTTTGGAGAGATATTATTGGAAATAAATCATTAGTCATATGTCTTTTATTGATTGGATTCAAAGCTTTAGAAAAATTATAAATAATGTTTCAATCACTGGAAAGCACTTGCTCATGCGTTCCCAGTGATTGGAGAACATCTAGCATGGAAAGTGGGGATATGCGAACATGTGAGAATTGAAATTGATTCGATTTTTGGAAGCGATGACATGGTATTTATACTTGAGGATTTAATTGGTAGTTTGCATGAAAGAGGGTTCTGCACATTGAGTCAAGTGGGGGACCTAAAGTCCACATATATTTGGAGACAAGGCTGGAGAAATGCATAGTCGATAGGATTAGAGGGGGAGTAGGTCTAAGACATGGAATGCTTATATTAATTATTTAAAGAAAGGTCATCTCAAGTCGAGAGAGGATCTGGACATGTTAAATTGGTCAAAAAATAAGATTATAGGGGAGTATACTATAAGGATTGATTATAAAATCATGTTTGTTATAGAAATTACATATCCTAGTTAGTGGTCAAGATTTGGAAGCTAAAGGCTAAAAAAAAAGAATTTCTTTGGCTTGCTTTAAAGAGCAAGGCATTGGCATGAGAAGTTTCATAGAAAAAGAATATGCATGGAATGAGGATGTGTATATTATGTGTTATCACACAAGTTGTAGGTTGGGAAAAGCTCGAACCAACCACCAAATGGCGACAACTTTGAGAAAACCTACCCACTCTCACTTTAGAGATGATAAAATCACCTCAAGGGGGGAATCCCGGTGACCCTAGGGGGAAATGAGATGGAAAGTGAGATGTGTGAATAAGTGTGGAAAAAGGCTTGAATGAGGTATTCATGGTAGCCAAAGGTTTCCAAGAGGTAAGAGTCCCCATGAAGAGTGGTCTACCTACTCGAGACATAAGAATAAGCCAATATACGTATACAATGTTAGGTGGACAAGCAAGTTAAGTTTTTTGTCCCTAATTGCAGCAATGAATAGAGATATATATAACCAAGAAACTATTTGTTAAAGCTACTAAACAATTGATAGAAGTACAACAAATGATGCAAGAGATAAACTAAATAAAAACTAGTAATACTCAAGTAAGCAAGCACAAGACTTTAGCAATAAAACAAGGCTATAGTAAACTGTATTGCAGAGATATTTTGTAGCCTTATGGCTGTAGCAAAAAATTTGTTACAAAAAGAAAGTCAACCACAAAAACTTACAAAGACTCCACCCAAAAGATGTGCTAGGCCTAATAGATTATCTTGGCAAACTTTTAGCAAATTCTGACGATTGAAAAGCAAGTTACAAGTGAGTAAAGAGATATTTTGCAACAACTCTAATGGATGTAGCTTTTAATGAGCTATAACTCTAAGAAAACTAGGCCAATTAAGATGCCCTAGTGGCCTTGACAAGCCCTTAGCAAGCAAAAAATTATCCAATTGAAACACGATTAGTATCTCATTAAATCATGTTTACAGAGGCAAACAATTTATTTCTCCAATGCAAAAAATCAGATTAATGTCTTTTAAAATTGGGTGAATGGGGTCTTTAAAACACTATTTGAATCAATAATATCCCTAGGGGTGTAAATCCTCTTACTCCCTAGGGTATGCCAATGAACTTAGGGTAAATCTAGGAGGGTGTACACACTTGTACTTCTCCTAGCAACCCTTGTTCAAGAATGACTTGTAACCTTAACAATAAGATGAAGAATAAATGGAGGGTGTATCCAACATACTCCTCCTAGGGTTTCCACAAAAAATGATTAAGAATGAGAAAGGAAGAACAAACATATGCAAATTTTTCCTTACCAATTCCAAGAAAAGAGATATCAAACCCTAGTTCACCATGCAAATTACCATTCAAGAGCAAAAGAACAAGCCTTCAAGAGGTGTGCGTCACTTCACTTCATCCTTTCACCAAGAGATAACACCAAAAACCATTTGCAAGAGAGAGAGAGAGAGAGAGAGAGAGAGAGAGAGAGAGAGATAACACCAAAAACCATTTGAGAGAGAGAGAGAGAGAGATAACACCAAAAACCATTTGAGAGAGAGAGAGAGAGAGAGATAACACCAAAAACCATTTGAGAGAGAGAGAGAGAGAGAGAGAGAGAGATACACCAAAAATTCCCAAGAGGGCGCAAATTTCAGCCAAGTACTTCTCACATTGGGAGAGTCATGTTATGAGATAATATTCAAATGATCTCTATTTATACAATGTTTAAAGCATATTTTTTCCAGTTAGTTAAGGTTTTACACACATAATAATATTAATTCACACTTTTTCACATGAAAGAAACCCTAAAACAAAACGTCACCCCTCTACGAAGACATTTTGACACTTTTCCAAGTCATTGAAGAAGAAGGTGGAGGTTGGTGGGGCTCCTAGAGCCTCCTCTTCATGTGCCAAGGTATCTTCCTTCAATCCATGCCTCCTTCGGTCAAATCATGCCAAGTGTCAATGAGAAACAACTCCATCACCACCAACCCTAACCCTTGGTGACGTCAAGCTCCAAAGAGTGACGTTTTTCCCCTTCTAGGAAATTCGTTTGGCATGTGAGGGATAGGCAAGGTCCTTCAAGGTGTCTTCTAGGCATCCAAAGGCAAGTCATCGTGATTCGGCAAGTGGGCCCTTGGCATCCAACTTGTGGGATTCAAGCCCCATGGAAGCCCAAGTTAGGCATGTTCCTCCAAAATTGTCCACCAAATGAGGTCCTACAAGACAAATAGGTACACTCTCCAAGGATATCGAGTCAAAATATCATGGCAAGTGAAAACCACATATAATAAACAAGGCACCTAAACATGTGCATCAAAACTACCTCATCAAATTAAACAAGTGCTCAAAGACACTATACAATTGACCAAGTTTAGGTATGGGAGGGGTGTCATAAAAGTCCTATTGGGTAGACCAAAACCTTCAAGTAGGGGATGCTCCCAAGGATGCCCCTTCAAGGTCATGTAGTGGATGATGAGGTGGATAGGGGGTTAGACTTCATAGGTCAATGAGTTTCATGGCATACAAGGGCCCACATTATCTCATTTATGGGTGCCTTTGTAGAGGATGTGTTGCACCTTCGTCTTCAATGAAACCTTTTTCCAAACCCATTTATTACCATTAATTAATTAATTAATTATCCAAACATGTGTGCTGGTGTGGTGGATGCGCTGACGATGGATCTAGACTGTGGCGATAGAGCAAGCTTCCATATGTGCAAGTGGACACTACTAGTCATGTGGTCTCTCGACACTCCATATCTGCAACCTGAGGGCCTCAAGACGTCATCTCCTCACTTATCCCACAAAATGGGGATAACATTATGCAAAAGTGAGTTAGACACTATTTTTCATATACTAATTGATTGCTCCTATGTTAAGGAATTATGAAAGGAGGAAGTCTATTGAAAAGTGTTTGAGGAAATGGTTTGACAAAAATGAATTAAAAAAATTTAAGATCAATTCCATGTTTAGTTATTTGAGCTGTTTGGTTGGTGCAAATTCCATTTATTTGAAGACAAAATTTTTCCAACATTTCAAGTGTTTATTCAAGTAAGATCTATGACTCATAATTGTTTCATGCAGGTGGAGGAAGCTGCTCCCGGGTAGATAAATGATCTATCAATTGAAAAATTCTAGGCATGAGGCTTATTTGATGGGACCTATCAAGGGCCATAGAATTTTACTAGTGTTGGAGGCATTTGATTTTTATCTAAAAATCATTGTATTAAAGTTAAAGTAGGTTTGGGTCTAAGCTCAAATAATTGTGTATAATGTATAGCTTTAAAACTACTTCTAAAATGTGCATTCAATTCAAATGTTTGGAGATTCTTCCATGGAATAAACTAGATGAATGAAGGTCTTAAATTCAAAATTGTATGCTCAATCCTTTGGGAGAAAATTTGAAGGAGATTGTAACATTGTTTGATTCTATTTATTATACACATGTTTATAGGGAATTAAACATGTTGGAAAACTCTTTATCTAAGGAAGTTCAAAGGATAACATAGAGTTTTGAGGTGTTGGAAGAGAGTAGAGATGACACATTTGCACTATCATTTTCATTATTCTAATGGTTATGTGGTACTTAAGTTTTCTAGTTTTCCTTTGGTTGTTTTTGAAGTTTTGTTGACGTCTATACATATTATATACATGTTGATGTCATAAGCAAATAGTAACCCCAAAGGATCCAAAAAGATTTGATCTTGAGACCTCTAGGAACTTAGTAAGAGAGCATATACCAATCAACAAACCCTTGGGGTTATATGTCTGTTTGTGTGTGTGCACGCACTTGCCTTTTGTATCACATATTGCTCATGATTTAGATATCTTAAACTATCCTTTCTATCTCATGGGATATGCATCTACAACCCAAATAAATGTGTAAAGCTAATAAACTAAATTTTAAAATTATAATAATAAAAAATCCATATTAATAATAAATTAAAAAACCACATACCATAACAATAATAAAATAAACTGCTAGAGGTCCATCTTAATTCCATCTTTTAAGCATACTCTTCATTTCTCCAATATTAATAATAAAATAATAAAAGGGAAATACGTTTTTTTGATTCTTTATTTTTTAGAGGGTACATAGTTCGAGGAAAACCCCAAATACTTCTTATTATTTGGAGGATGGTACCCAAGATAAACCCTAGAATTTTGAGGGCACAAGGCCAATCAAGAACAAGGCTCGAAACCATTAAAACAATATATGTTATGAAACAATATATATTATGAGCTCAACATAACCATCAAAACTAAACTCAATTAATTACTTTATTATTTTTTTAACATAAAAACATTAACTATTTAATTAAAAAATAAACAATCTTATTATTTATTTATTTTGTTTGTTAATTGTGGCTTGAGAAACCACGACTTAGGGGCATCTAAACCGTCAAAATCACCTGCACCCGGCCTGAGCCACACCAACCCTTAACATGGTTGGATTTTTTGTCCCCGCAGGTCGAACCGGTGATTTTAACATCACGGAGTGGCTTAACAACACACTCCGTCACCAACTGTCCTACACCTCGGGGACAACAATCTTACTATTTTTTATCATAACCCACTTAATATTAAATTAAACTTCTCCCATAAAAAATTTCATATAAAAATTGTGTAAAAATACAAGAAAACCAACCCTAAATTACATTAATGAGGTTAAACCCCATCTATCTACTCCTAGGCCATAGTGCAATGCGAGCTTAGTTGAACTGATGGGCTTTATACTTTCAAACATTTATTTATTTTGAAATAGTTTTAGCTTTAGGATCTGCGGTTGGATTCAAGAGTCAATAGTCGGCCATAGTGCAATGCGAGCTTAGTTGAACTGATGGGCTTTATACTTTCAAACATTTATTTATTTTGAAATAGTTTTAGCTTTAGGATCTGCGGTTGGATTCAAGAATCAATAGTCACATCTTCTAAAATCAAAGTGTCGTGAGTAGCTGAAGAAAATGACTCGTGCTCATAACCTTGCGCGAAACCTCCGCAAGATATTTGAGCCAGAGTTGTGTATCCTTTTTCAAATTTTAGCTGAATCTCTCCTTTCTCTTTCAATTTCAATTGCTATTTATTTTCCCCTTAACATGCAATGTAATGTTCAGCTATGCAACAGAGGTATGAGCTGGCCAAAGAAGTGGCCAAGGAAGCCAAGGAAGTGACAGACATTTTGGAGATCGTACCCACTTCCGAACACCTCAAGTTTCTCAAGAGTGTCTCGTCTGTGTTTGCCAGCATTCTGACTGTGTTTGACAACATTCTGACGTGCCGCACGAAGCCTCAGGAAACGAACAACATCGAACACAAACTGCGGAATGTTGGTATAGAGATTCTGAGCAGGCTGTCTCACAATAAAGCAGCTAAGCCCTTAGCGGGGAAATTGTTGACGGTCGCCAGGCACGTTTTAACGACGGACAACGAAGAGAATGGCATCGTTTGCTTGCGGATCATCCGGGACCTCTACAGCAACTTCACATGGGACCCCCACAGCAACTTCACACGTACCCTTGAGCAGGAGGTTCAGCCCTTTCTCGACTTCGTTCTCACGGTAAGTACTCACGAACATAGATCTTATCATAATACCAGTTTTATTAAGCTCTACGCGTTTCAAAAGGTGGTGCATTTATTAATCTCATACCAGGATAACATTCTATCAAAATTTCCCACTAAAAATGAGAGCAACACACCTTGCAGGAAATACCATTGCTCCTGCAAATCACACAACGGTGCAGTGCCAAAACACTTCTCTCTGCCACCAGACCATTACCAAATAAAAATAACTATGGCAGTGAACATAACCACAGCTTCTTAGTAGTTGTTGCATGAAGGTGTTTGGCTATTAAAAGCTTGATTTACAGTCTTTAAAGCATTCCTTCTCGCCTGGTTAACTCTGGTTAAAACTCAAATTTGTCTGATCCACTTTTGTGTCAATTGTTGTTGAGGGTCAAAGCAATCGCAACTACAATGGCTATGATAGGAAATCTAAGACGAAAGTAATCCAACTCACTAAGTAATCCTCTATTTATGCATTTCTTCATCCCAGCCATGCAAGAGTCTGCTTTGAGCCTGACTTAGTTGAATTCGAAATGGTCCCTCCTCTTCTGTACATGTTAGCCACTAAACCCCCTGGCTTGCAAAGAGAAGGCATCGTTGATTCTACTTGAGTTTGATCCTTGAAAGTGTACCAGTTTTGTTATTAACCAAGCATTGGTTCATTGATTGCATATAACTTCAAACCAATAGCTTCGAATTGTAAAACGCATTCATGTGTAAAATGCATTTATTATTATTATCAATATTTTTTGGGTTTCTTGGAAGTTGCCTCGAGAAGCAGGCCTCGAGGTGGTATTATTATTATGTTTGGGTTTTTTGGAAGTTGCTTTGAGAAGCACGCCTCAAAGTTCGCCGCTGCCTTACATAACACATACTTCCTTCAGCGTAGTGCCGGTTCTGAGGGATATTTATCATGGGACGTGCATCCAATCTCATCCCTTTTTATTATGCCATTTGGGTGCCAGAGTACAGCGAAAATGCAATTCTGGTGGACCGCTTAATATTTTGTCAACCTCACCATTGAGCTAAGGCCCTATTGGCAGGTTTGACTTGTGTTCACTGACAATCTTGCTTCTAATTTGATTGCCTAATTTCTCTTATTTCTTTCATCGTAGTTTATTCTTTCATTCTTGCTCCGGGCATGGAAAAATGTTTATATCATCCAATCATGGAAAGATGTTTCCATCTTCTAATCATTATCTTGTCTAGTGTTTGACTGTTTTTCTCATCAATTTGCTCACTTCTAATTACAACCTCTATGATGTCCCCATCAGCTTAAGAGTTGCTAGGGGAGAATTCTGCTAGCCTAATTAAGTTCCCGTAGGCTAAGGCGGAAAAGTGAACTAGGGGACATATTTCGCCTAGGAGAACCTTATAAAGTAAAAGTGGGAAAGAAGGGACAAGGGTCCTAGGCTAATTAAAAAGTCACTTTAAAATTATAAAGTGAGAAACCCACTAAAGTGGCTTTTATTTCATTTAAATAATAAAGGAGTGGGAAAAAGACTCAAGTGAACATAAAAGGAAAAAAAAGAGGAATTTCCTCTCATTCTTGTCATTGTCATTTGAGAAAAAGATTTTTGAGAGCTCTCGAGAAAAGAGTCCAGGGTTTTGGAGAAACCCTTATTGCTTCTGGTTTCGGTGTTGAAACTACACACCCTAGTCAGTTCAGGGAGAGATCATCATAGGTTTCTCATTATGCTTAATTCAAAGCGTGTTTCCATCCAGAAAATCCGAGTTGGAAGTGAGGAGGCCGTTCTTCCTTTAGAGGCCGAGTTTCCTTCAGTTGGGGCGCATTTTTGAGAGGCTGGGCGCATGTTGTAGTTGGAGACAGAGTATAAAACAAATTTCTTCTTGTTGGCAGCCATCCTTCTGCAAGGACGCATTGCAGCTTTACTGGGCGAATCATTTCACTGCTGGTTGTGACATCTGGGACAAGTCAAGTTGCTTCAAGGCTGAGTATTAAACTGCTGGGTATTTCTCCATTGCTTGAGTGACTTTATCCTTCATTGGATGAGTTATGTGAGGTTGGAATTTACTGTATTTATGCTGATATGTATGTATGGCCGGGGTGGTGCCATACCTTTGAGCTAGGCACATCTCTTGTCATAAACACAGAGATAACTCATTGCTGTTTGGAAGCTGCATTTTACCACAGATCTGAGCGTCATCTCTCTTACTTCTTGACTTTGGAACATTGTTGTAATCACCAAGAGTTTATGCCTTGGCTGGGATGAGCATCAACACTATTCTGGGTGCCTTCTATGGTGGTTCCTTCCTTCAATTGCTGCAGTGAATATTCATATCAGAAGTGTTCATTAGAGAGGCCAAACCTCTACCACAAGGTGTCCTTTGTATGCTGAGAACATCTCCTATGTAGGTTCTATCTAGCTATTAAAGTCTTTATGTTGATTTGCTGAGGTTATGAGCTTAGATTAATATTAAAAAACTGCTAATGTAATTGCTGGGACAGTCATATGTTATCCTCTTGAATAATAAATAAGCAGCAACAACTATTCCTATTATTTTTGCTTTACAATAGTGTATTCAGTGTTTGTCTTGTGGGAAATTACACTTGAACAGTTAAGAGGTCTCTTTATTGCTAAGATTATAAGAAAATTGCACCTACAATAGCTGGTACACAAACTGTTTGACGAAACACCACAGTGACAGTTCATCTCTAAACTTAGGAAAAATTACCCCAAACTCAGAGAATAACGAGGTGGGTATATTACAGTGGTATTAGAGCATGTTCCTCGACAACTGTGGGGTTTGAGGGCAACTTTGAGTAGTTTTTATGAGAGGGGGAGATGAGGGAAACGTCACATACAAGAGGCGTAGGTACAGATCTCAAGAACCTCCTTAAGGACATAGAGAAGAAGGGGTGTTGGGTGAAGAAGGAGTAGCACATTCTGGCGCAAGTAAAGGGAAGGAGCACATGGGGGAAGAAGAAGACCCACGAATTGGTAGCCTCTTCTAGATGATGAACGATTTGGCCAAGGGCCAAAAGATGATGATGGACCTATTGGGGAAGCTAGCACTTAACACCATAGAAGGGAAACCTATAACAAATCAGAATGGTGAAAGGGGCTCTAACAACGGGGAAGGGACTCATTCTCGCACTACCATGCAGAGCCATTCTCACTTATACACCAAGACACCCGGACCCACCATGCCATAGTTCTTGAGTGGCGAGGTTGCACCGGAGGGGCCAACAGAGCAGGATGACTCTTACTTGGCCTATTTCGAGGAGTACAGGAGGTTGGGCAATGACTTTCAGGCAGCTATGTCCTTCACTGACTTTTGCCATCTTAAGCAGAAGAATCGAACAAGAGGGGAAAAAAGGATATCCAACCATGAGCTTCAGAAGACCCTGGGGAAAGTGACCATTCCCAACTTCGACGGGTCCTCAAAATGTTTGGTAAGGATTTGGGTACAGAAGCTGGACACATATTTCCAGCTACAACAGATGACAGAGACATAGGCCATCAAATTGGATACTCTACACCTGGATGGCGAGGCCCATGAGTGGTGGTACCATGGTTTGGTGACGCTGGGTCATGAAGGCATCACATCATACCTCGACTTCACACAGAGGATTATCGAGAGGTTTGACAGGAAAGACCCCAAGATTCATTTTTGAGAGCTGGCTCAGCTCAAACAGACAGTGAGCCCTGAGGCATTTATCTCTGAGTTTCAGAGATTAGTAGTGATGGTGGCCGACATATCTGAGGCACGACTGGTGATGTTTTTCGTTGAGGGGTTATCTGAACCCTTGTGCGGCTGGGTCAAGGCTTATAAGCCAGCCACCCTGCAGGATGCAGTCAACAGAGCTAGGGACATGCTGGATGTAGTTCCCTCTTAAACCCACCTTCCCCCAGAAAAACAAGGAAGTCAAACCATTTCAAAAGGATTGGGCAGGAAAACCGAGATTAGATGAGGAGACCAGAAGGGAGTTGAGGAAGAAGAAGCTATGTTTCAGTTGTCAGGATCCTTGGGTTCTAGGACACAGGTGTGCGGGGAAGGACACAGTGGGCAAGGCCCACTACATTGAGGTCTATTCCGACAGTGACAGTGATACAGAGGAGGAGGGGTCGGAACAGGAACAGGGACACCAGGGATCAGGTGAGGAGACATCTCAGGCTAGGGCTAAAGGCCCTGTTATGGCATCCATGTCAGGACTTCCGAGGTACCACACATTCAGAGTCAGAGGATTCCTACAGGGGCACAAGGTTACAGTGTTGATTGACAGTGGGGCATCCCACAATTTTATAAATGCATCCATGGTGGAGAGGCGAGGAATCTTGACAGAGGAATTTGAGGGGTTCACAGTGATCATACCCGGTGGCCATTAGATGGAATGTATCAGGTGGATTCCCAAGTTGAAAATAACCATGGGGAATTATACATTGATAGATGAATTCTTTGTGGTGGATGTGCCAGATACCAATGTGGTACTCGGGGTTCAGTGGCTATACTCCCTTGGAAAATACACGACGGATCAGAGGGCCATGGAAATGGAATTCACAGGACCAGATGGAAAAAAGGTAGTTTTACAGGCAATGCACCAGTATCCGCCCAAGATTGTATCATCCCACAGCATGGAGGCAGTGATGCGGCATGGAGACATAGATTGGGCAGTGGAGTGTTACATCTCTGACAGTGAGCTGCCAGATCGTCATTGACAACATCCATACGACATTCAAGTATTACTTCATAAACACCAGAAGGTTTTTGGTGACATTCCTCCAGGAGTACCCCCGGATAGAGGGTTTGAGTATATTATAGAATTAGAAGAGGGGGTTCAAGCAGTCATAACCAACCCTTATCGCCATCCCAAGGTGTGCAAAGACGAGATAGAGAAAACGATCAGGGAGCTGCTGAAGATGGGTCACATCCGACCTAGTTCTAGTCCCTTTGCTTCTTCGGTAGTGTTGGTCAAGAAGAAGGATGGGACTCTAAGAATGTGTATTGATTACTGAGCCCTTAACAAGAAGACCATGAAGAACAGGTATCCAATTCTGAGGATTGATGAGCTGATGGACGAGTTGAGGGGAGCAAAATACTTTTCAAAGATTGACCTCCGTTCAGGATACCACCAGATTAAGGTTCGGGAATATGACATCACAAAGACTGCTTTCCGATGTCATTATGGACATTATGAGTTCTTGGTTATGCCATTTGAATTTTGGGCTAATCAACGCCCCCGCTACATTCCAATCTTGCATGAACCACGTGTTCAATAAGCAGTCTTGGAAATTTTTACTAGTCTTCTTCGATGATATCCTCATCTATAGCAAGACTTGGGGGGAACATCTAGGGCATTTGGACGAGGTGCTGGGAATCTTGGAGGATCAACAACTATACGCCAAAGGGTCCAAATGTGAATTTGGTATGATTGAGATGCTTTATTTGGGGCATATAATTGGGGAGAATGGGGTTCAAGTTCACAACGAGAAAATCAGGGCAATCTTAGAGTGGCCAACCCCCAAAAATGTGACTGAACTGAGGAGCTTCCTAGGCCTCTGCACTTATTACAGGAAATTTGTTGAGGGGTTCTCACAACTGACTGCACCTCTTACAGATCTCACTAAGAAGGGAGCTTTCAGTTGGACAGATGAGGCGAAGGCGACGTTTGAAAACATGAAGTAGGTAATGAGTTCGTATCCTGTGCTAGCATTACCAGACTTCACTCAGCCATTTGTGCTTGAGTGTGATGCTTCAGGGACCGGGATAGGAGCAGTGTTAATGCAAAATAACCACCCCATCGCTTTCGAGAGCCGCAAACTTAGGGAGTATGAGCGGCATTAGTCAGTATACGATAAGGAGATGTTGGCCATCATGCATGCCTTGGCCAAATTTAAACAGTACTTGGTGGGGAACAGGTTCAAAATAAAGACAGATCATAACAGTTTGAAGTTCCTCATGGATCAAAAGGAATTGAGTGAGCGACAACAGAAGTGGATCAGCAAGATCCAGGCCTGTGATTTTTTTATTAAGTATGTGAAAGGGAAAAATAACATAGTGGCAGATGCCCTCTCTAGGATGCCACCCACATTTTTCCTCATGGAGGTAACAACAGATTGGAAAGCTCTCCTCTTGGTAGAATATTCAGAAAGCAAATTTGCTTGTGAGATATTAGATGGGAAAATCCAGGATGACCGCTATAGAGTGATCAATGACATCATCTATTACAAGGACAAAATCTATTTGGTTCCAGAGTCTAAGCTAAAAGAAAAGGTTATGCACGCAGCCCACAGTTCGCCATTATCAGGACATCCAGGCTACATAAAAACTTACCAGAAGATCAGAGAAAGGTTTGCATGGAAGGGCCTCAAGAACGATGTTCTGAGATTTGTGAAAGAATGTGTTAATTGTCAGCAGAACAAAGCAGAGCACACCCATCCGGTCGGGTTACTTCAGCCCTTACCCATCCCAGAATAGAAATGGGAGAGTGTGTCTATGGACTTCATTACAGGGCTACCCCAAGCACAGGGGAAGGATTGTATCTATGTGGTGGTGGACAGGCTCACAAAGTTTGCCCATTTCTTCGCCATCCCTTCTAAATATTCAGCAGCACAGGTGGTAGAATTATTCTTCAAGGAGGGTTTTAAGCTGCATGGGTTGCCCAAAACCATCATGAGCGATAGGGACAGTCGGTTCATGGGAGGCTTCTGGCAAGAACTTTTCAGGTTGGTCGGGACCGAACTTACACCCAACACGAGCTACCATCCCTAGACTGACGGAGATCGTAAATAAATGGCTTGAAGGGTATCTGAGAAATTATGTATCAGGACAACAAAAGGCTTGGATTAAATGGTTGCATCTCGGGGAGCACTGTTACAATACGTCCTATCATATGTCAATCGGGATGTCACCCTTCAGGGTGCTATATGGATACAACGCCCATACATTTGTTGACCAGATCTTTGGGGAGAGTCGGGCCCCAAAAGCCAAAGACTGGATCTAAGAGAGTCAAGACATCCTTAAGAATCTCAAAGACAATTTGTAGATGGCCCATAATCAACATAAGTTGTATGTAGATCGACACAGGGTGGAGCACAACTTCGAGGTGGGGGATCTAGTGTACCTTCGCCTACAGCCTTACCGACAGTCATCACTAAAATTGAGAGGGGCAGAGAAGTTGAAACCTCGATTTTATGGGCCTTATAGGATTCAACGGAGGATTGGGGAATGACCTATGAGCTAGAACTTTTGGAGGGGTGCAGGATACATAACGTTTTCCATGTTTCATGCCTCAAGAAGGCATTGGGACAGCATGTTGTCACTTCTACCGAGTTGCCACCCTTAGATGAAGAGGGACAGTTGGTTTTGGTTCTTGAAGAAATTCTGGAGGGCAGGGAACAGAGGCTGAGGAACAGGACTATCAAAGAGTACCTTGTCAAATGGAAAGATGTGCTTATCGAAGACGCCACATGGGAGGGCGAATAGGTGCTTCAACATCCCGGATTGAAATTGCTTGTGGACAAGCAATCTTGGGCGGGGAGGACTGTGATGTCCCCATCCGCTTAAGAGTTGCAAGGGGATAATTCCGCTAGCCTAATTAAATTCTTGTGGGCTAAGGCGGAAAAGTGAACTAGGGGACATATTTCGCCTAGGAGAACCTTATAAAGTAAAAGTGGGAAAGAAGGGACAAGGGTCCTAGGCTAATTAAAAAGTCACTTTAAAATTATAAAGTGAGAAACCCACTAAAATGGCTTTTATTTCTTTTAAATGATAAAGGAGCGGGAAAAAGGCTCAAGTGAACATAAAAGGAAAAAAAAGAGGAATTTCCTCTCATTCTTGTCATTGTCATTTGAGAAAAAGATTTTTGAGAGCTCTCGAGAAAAGAGTCTAGGTTTTGGAGAAACCCTTATTGCTTTTGGTTTCGGTGTTGAAACTACACACCCTAGTCAGTTCAGGGAGAGATCATCACAGGTTTCTCATTGTGCTTAATTGAAAGCTTGTTTCCATCGAGAAAATCTGAGTTGGAAGTGAGGAGGTTGTTCTTCCTTTAGAGGTCGAGTTTCCTTCAGTTGGGGCGCATTTCTGAGAGGCT
Organism: Picea engelmannii; assembly: GCA_009831015.1. Classification (NCBI taxonomy): domain Eukaryota; kingdom Viridiplantae; phylum Streptophyta; class Pinopsida; order Pinales; family Pinaceae; genus Picea; species Picea engelmannii. The sequence continues at coordinate 567,466 of ML778995.1, forward strand.
GGGCGCATGTTGTAGCTGGAGACAGAGTATAAAACGAATTTCTTCTTGTTGGCAGCCATCCTTCTGCAAGGGCGCATTGCAGCTTTACTGGGCGAATCATTTCACTGCTGGTTGTGACATCTGGGACAAGTCGAGTTTCTTCAAGGCTGAGTATTAAACTGCTGGGTATTTCTCCATTGCTTGGCCAACTTTATACTTCATTGGTTGAGTTATGTGAGGCTGGAATTTACTGTATTTATGCTGATATGTATGTATGGCTGGGGTGGTGCCATACCTTTGAGCTGGGCGCATCTCTTGTCATAAACACAGAGATAACTCATTGTTGGATTACTGAGAGGGGGGGTGAATCAGTAATAGATCAATCTAATCCTTTTTAACCATATAATCCAAGTGTTATATCAATGAAGCATTATCATCCAATAATTGCAGAGTAAATAAGCAATGAACAAATGAACAAACATACACATACACAGTACACCAGTGTTTTACGTGGAAACCCAAATCGGG
>ML778995.1:581668-610766 GCA_009831015.1 Picea engelmannii
ATTAAAATTCCAACCTTAGGAAAATTAATTAAATTTAATTAATTAAAAAAAACTTACCTAGACTCGACGAAATTCCGCGAAACTTTAGACAATGTCTAGCATGGTCATTTACAACATTCCTACACATAGGTTACCCTAAGACGCAACCACTAAGACGCCCTTCACCACTCTGGAGGAAATTATTGCATGTGAGGAGGGGAAAACTCAAGGGAAGTCGACCAGGAACTTGTCTGGTCGACAACCTGAGGATAAAAAACCCTCGGTGAAAGGAACTCCCTTAATGGCAACATCCCGGGTACCTGACCTAACTATGACTCATGCAGACTCATTACATTATCAACCCACGCAGGGGTGCGAAAATTTCGTTTACAAAATTTTAGTACTGGAACATCAGGTGCCAAGTAGAACCATTTACTGTCTCAACATGGATGAACACTTCATGATACATGAGTTGACCCCTGGCTGAACAGGCGGTCAACAGAACCCATTCCTAAGATTGTTCCTCCTAGTTCTAGTTCTTCTGAAGATGATGTTGATAGATATAAAATTCTGGTAAGGAAAAGGAGTACTAGGCCACAAAACAAATTTAGATTGAAATCCAAAGGCATGTACAACCCTACAATCAAAGTTAAGGTTATAGTAATTGATGAAGAACCTACAAACCCTAATGCAAAGCCATCAACAAGCAAGAAGGTTTCTAAAATTAGAACTGAGAAGAAGAAACCGAAGAAAGAGGATCTAACAACAAACAAAAAGGCTCCTAAAGGAAAAGATAGATTTTCTGCAAGAAAACAGAGTAAACAGAGCAACAAGGGCCCAAAACCTTTGACCAAACCTTTGACCAGATCTGAAGATGGTAAGCCAAAGAGAATGACAACTCGTTCAAAAACGAAGCAAACAAGAGGTAACAAATTGGATTTGTTAGTTGAGGCAGCTAAATCCGTCTTCCAGGGAGAAGTTTCAATTTGAGAACTTAAGTGTTTATGCAAAACCTATTTTTTGACTAATTATGATGGATGCTTGATAAAGCCTTTTTTGTTTTCATGAACTCGAGGTATTATCTCGCTTTGAGTAACGATTGGCTGTAACCTGGGCAAGAAAATGCATGAAGAATATGAAGATCTGGTTTTAAAAGAGCGCTACAGGAAGTTCTCGCAAGATCTGGTTTTAAAAGAGCGCTACAGGAAGTTCTCGCAAGATCTGGTTTTAAAAGAGCGCTACAGGAAGTTCTCGCAACACTCTTCATAGGAAAAACAATGGCGCTACAGGAACACCTGTAGCAACCGATTTTGCAGAAGAAGGCACAAAATTTCATTTTTTGTGATGGGAATAGCAGATGATGAGGTTGATATTTTGTGGAATCCGAAGAGAGAATATAATATCCCTTTTTAAGTTGATTTACAGCTTCTTTGGGTGGATGACAATACATATCAGTCATCTGTTTTCGAGTTGTCAAGTGATTGAAACAGATGGATGACAGAAGATCAGGGGGATTTCAGAAGATTAAGTGAAAGATGCAGCGTACTAGCCAAGTGTAATCGAGTCAGCAAAAGGCCTATCTCTATGCAAAACTGTTGCCTAGATTATAGGATCTAAGTTGTAACTGTTTTCTATTTCTATGTATCAATAGATATAGGAAAAATTCGCCCTCAGGGCCTGTAGAAGTTAGTTTGAGATATCCCTAGATATCAGACTGATCATAAATGTATGAAACTGATGTAAAACTCTATATATTTGATGAAGTAGAGGAAGAATAGGTTGGATCCCTGTTTTTGGCTTGATATTGTATATCTAAAGATTGTTTTGATCTATCTTGCCTATGTAAAGACTTCAACTCCTAATGAAGCTAATGGTTAGTTTGTATTTTTTCTATGTTTATCATCTTCATGTTTTCTTCTGAAACACTCTGTTGATGTTATATGAGGTTATGACACATGTTTTTGTGCTGAGAAAGTTGATTTAAAGGGTTTTTAGTAATCTTTGCCACATTGGTGTTTCTTCTTCTTAAATCTTATTTGGAATGATTTCTAGATAAAGGTTTATTCTTCTACTGTATAAGGACATTAAGAACAAGATTTGTTTATTGGTGGATTTATCAGTTTTGTTTTTCCCTTCTCTCAATCACATAACCTAAAATCTCAAGTCTCTAGCCATTACTTTTATTTACCTGACTTGCTACATCTAGGTAAGTGATCTTAATAGATCAGATCATTATTTCCTTTCAAACTAAGCAAGGATTTATCCATCTTAAAACCCCTATTGAACATTTTGAAACAAGGTGTGCTAGGCTTGACTCAATAGCAGTCTGAGTTGACTTCTAGCGCTAACATTAGCGACCTTCCTATGGATGGTCTTGATGCCTTTCATACAACAGATGAATGTATAGGACCAATCAATAATTCCTTGATATTCATTTGGTGTTGATTTCTTTTAACTACTTTTAATTTTTCATGTTTACAGTTTTAATTTTTGACTCTAGAAACTAATTACCTACTATTTAGTATTTAAATTTTATTTAATAATATTTAGAATAATTAATTTGAATCGATGCATATTATTTATGATTTTGTTATAAGTTTTAAATTTGAAAATTTGATGTGCATATATCATTGATTCAATATGAAATATGATATATCAATAACAATATGATAATAACAATGGTGATTGATGAATTGTGTTTATATTATTTAAAAATTAAAATTTAGAGGATGTCTCGATATTGAGATTTGGGTACCTTGGAAAGTGGTCCCCTTGTGTTTGTGAGTCTCTAAACACAAAGGGGGGGACTATTACCCTTATTACTTTACTTTATGTTCTAATTTCACGTCGACTTAGGAGTTTAAGTCAAAAGTGAAATATGTCACTTAAGTTATTAAAGTGAAATTTAATTCACTCTGTGGGTGAATTAAAGGACATGAGGAAAACTAAGGAAACTTGGGAAAGTGGGTTTCCTAAGTGAGATTTTTGGATTAAATCTTGTTGCCATCCTTATACACACCTACAAATGTGGAGAAGTCTCCAACCCACTTGGTGTGTCCTTGGAAGCACAAGCCTAAGTCCAAACCCATTGTCCAGTGTCACCTCGATATGGACTTCTTCCGTCTAGGATCACTCGTAGGGAAGCCAAGGGGGATAGACCCTATTAAGCTATGTGAAGTTTGATTAATGATCTAGGAGTTAAATGAATTAATTTGTTAAGAAACCCAACCCAATGAAAGACAACAAATGCAAGGATGCAGTTTCTTCAATAACAAACAAACCCTTTTATTTAAACAACAACAATTAAACCAGTGCCTAAGATAATCACAATGGAGTCAATGAGATATACAACAAGAGTACAATTATACAAGAATTATGAAATATCCACAATGAGAAACAACTTTAAACAAGTTATGTTCAATAAAAATGCTAAAAGTAAAGAGTGCTTTTGACAAGTATTCACAAGAGAATTGCTTCAAAGTAAAGTGCTTGAAAAGGTAACTTGCTTTGTAAGTAAAATCGCATGGAAAGTAAATTACACAACTTAGAAAATAAAATTGCTTGAAAGATAAACTTGAGATGCAATGTTATGAAAGTTGTGTGTAGGTTGATTTTAATAGATTTTAAGTCTCTCTTTAGTTAGGGGGAATCAAAATGTGAGAGATACAAGCCTATACTATGTGACTACCCCAAATCCCTATCCCTTCAACCAAAATGAAATGTTGGGCGTTCAAGAAGAAGGACAAACAAGGTCCTTCTCTAGCTCCACATGTCAGATCCAGAATGCTTGGGCGCTCAAGCAAGGAGGACACGTAGTGTCGTGAAGCCGTCCCCGACTTCAACCCCTGTAGCCTCCCAAGTCACCCTATTTTGGTTGTTGAAAGAATGAATGGATTGAGTGCCTAACTAGACTAGCCACACAATCTTTTGTCCTTTTTACAGGGCAAAGGCAGGGCACAAGTTGATTACTTCCCCCCAAAAATTAAGAATTTACAATTAAAATAACTTATAAATAAAATAAAGCAATTTCTTGGCCACACAACTTTGCCTTAATGACAAAGGTGGGCAAAAGAAATAAATAGATTTGCTACCTCACAACAATGACACAAGGTGGAGGACAAGCCTACCGATTTTGTGCCAAGGTGGGTGTAAAATAAAAAAAATTAACTTAATAAAAGAATTAACCTAGCCACACAACCTTCTCTTTATGAGAGAAGTGGGGCAAATAATAAAATGCAAAACAAAAAATTAAAAAATAACTAATCTAGTCTTCATGATATTGCATGGATGGCTATGCCAATCACTTTGCAAGGTGTGGGGAAACTAAACTAATTTACAATATCAGATTTTTATGATTTAGAGAAAGAATGCAAGCCCAAGAGACTCTCTTGGGCTGCTTACAAAGTCTTAGAAGAATAAAGAGAGAAAGGGGTTTGATATCCCAACTCAAGGATGCTTCCTTGAGTGTTTTGAGACCCAAAATGAACAACACTTCCCCTTTTTCTGCAAATTGCTGCAAAACACTTGGAAACTTGTAAATTTCTGTTAGTGTGTAAACAAAAAATTTTAGAGTAAAACTCTAAACCGAAAATTTGATTTTAAATGACCATTTGAGATCAAAAATTGCTTTAAAGTAAATAGGAAAGATAGAAATGATAATAGAAAAATATTGAAGGATTTGGATGGTTGAACATGTGTATTTCTAGATCTGAAATTCACTCATCCAAACCCTTTAGTGACCTGCAAATAAGTGAATACTTGCTACAAAACCAACAAGGAGGTGAGTACTTTTAAAATAACTTGCATAATAATTTCCAAATTCTATAAAAATAACCCACTAAACTAATAGTAATACTACTATCAATTCTTCCAAACAAAATACTTTGCTTGGATCTCCAAGTCAAGATAATGTAAACAAGAAATACACAAGAGTTAAACTTTAAAGCAACAATATCACCTCACAAAAGAACCATGAACAACATCAAGAAGACTCCCAATGCACACCATAGATCCTCCAAAGCTTTTCTATTAATGAGAAAATGTTGCTGCAAATACTTGCAACAAGATTTACAATGAGAGAATGATAGAGAGAGAGAAGAGAGTGGGAGAGAAATGGGCAGCATAAACTTGCTCTGAAAATAGATGTGTAAATGAGGAGGGGTAGGCATTCTTTTATACTTGGGAGAGAGGAAAGGCCCCTCTTGGATGAATTACAAGTGTCACACATCCAAGAGAGATAGACAAAGTCAAGGAAGAGACACTTTTAGGGTTTTGGTAGTGAGTTGGGGTTTGAGGGGTGATATGTGAAGGGGGAAAACACCTTTTGACTTGTCAAACATGAGGTTAGGCTATAGGAAGGGCGAAATTAGGGTTTTAGGCATTTTTTCACTTTAATTTTTTACTTTTTCCTAAGTTCACAAGAAAGGGGGGTGCACTTTTCACTAGGGAATCTCACTTTTGGTTGTTGGCTTGGCATGGGGGGGTCTTTTAAGTGAAAAATCACTTTTCCAACTTAGCAAATACATTAGAAATCATTTCCCCACTCTCTCTCATGACTTTAGACATTTTTACAATTTCTGGTTTTTTTTAATTTAGCCAATTATTTGAAGACTTTTGATCGACTTAGACTCCTCATGGACAATGACCTAGAAAAACTTGTCCAATTGAGTTGAAACTTGGTCCAAGGGTGTAGGGGGTCATGTGCCATTTGTTTTGAGTACTCATACCCCTATACAAGATCCCCAAGGACCAAATTTTTACATTTTACATAAAAAATAATTAAAATTTCCAATAAATGGAAAATTTTAATAATTAAAAAAAACCTATCAAAACTTAATGGAATTCCGCAAAATTTTACAAGATGTCAAGCATGGTCATTTACAACACCCTAAACCTTAGTCACCCCTTGGGCTCAATCATTAGAATGCCTTTCACCACTTTGGAGGATTATTGTGAGTGAAAAACTCAAGGATAATTAAAATGCCCTGTTAGGCCAGATTAATTACCTAAGGAAAAAAAACACTTGATGAAAGGACTTCCCTAATGATAAAGTCCTAAGCAACTAACCTAAAAATTGACTCATGCTGGCCTATTACATTATTATCCCACGCAGGGGAGCGAACATTCCAATTACATAGAAAGACGTGCTCGGGGCAAAATTTGCCCTGTTGATCCATAAGTCTTCAAAACATGTTGCACCATATGGTATATAGCTTCATGGTACATGACATTGACCCATAGTTGAAATAGGTGGTCAAAAAATCTCACCCATTGAATAGACATGGCTAGATTGGATCTAGGCCATTGATCTTTTAGGGTTTGGCCAAAGAGAGGCTAAAGGAGGGAAAAGGGTAAGGAGAGGCTCATTCTTCACTTGAGAGATTTGAGAGGCGAGGAGGAGAAGAAAAACCACTTGGGCACATTCCTTGAGGAGAGGAGGGCACATGACGTCTATGGTTTGAGGAGAAGTCATTGTTGAGGTGAAAGCTTCCTTGGAGAGTCTACCATGGAGGTTGGGCACCATCTTGAGTAGGGGCGCATTCTAAAGGAGGAGGGGTGCACATGTTAGTGAGGAGGCACATATAGCTTGGGAGAGGTCCCTAATTCTTGGAGGAGACTCATTCACTTGGAGAGGCACATTCTAGAGGAGTGGAGGGCACAAGGGTGAAGGAGGGCGCATACACTTGTGGAGTTTTTGCTAGAGGAGGGGCGCACTTGAGCATAGTGCACACCAAGCTTTGGAGGGAGGCACTCTTGTGTAAAGGGTGCAAAACCAAGGGCAAAGGCAAATGCAAAGGGCAAGGGCAAGGTTCAAGCAAAGGCAAAGGGAAAGGCAAGCACAAGGAAAGAGGGCTAAGGGATTAGCAAGAGAAGAAGGTTGCACCAAGGCAAAGGGCGCCTTCCTTCAATGGGCTAGCAGGCACATCTTCAAGGGACTCCAAAGCATCCAAGTGTGGTTGCTATTGTACCAAGTTCACTTGTATATGTTTTCCTTGTTGTACATTTTGTTGAAATATTGTAACCGCAAAGAGTATTCTATTTATTAGAGTTATTATTCATCAGATCAATCCCCTTTTGTGGATTGATCATGTCGGGCTTTGTACTTGACCAAATCCTCTTTTATGGATTGTTCAAACCCTAATTATATTATGCTAATTCAGAAGTTGACCCCCAGGCCTAATTAAAGTGGTTTTAACCACTAAGAAGAGAACACGGCCCTGCCCAGTGAAGAGACACCTTTCCAATGCCTGCCAACTAGTATAAATAAAGGATGCTAGCGCCTCATTTGTTCACTCACTCATTCACTCATCAAGTGCGCAAGTTTGGTAGTTGTAGTTGGGAGAAGGAAGAGAGAGGCACATTGCTCAGTGTTGGATATTCTCTAGTGTTTTGGTTTATTGTCTTGGCATTGTATTGGCTATCTATATGAAAGGAGTTTTTGCTGGGTTTTCTCCCCCATGAGGGTTTCCTAGGATAAATGTTGTGTATCTTGTGATTGTGTTTCTCTCAGTGATCCTACCTATGCTATTGTTATCTAGTAAATTGAAAAGAAACCTAATAATAGCTCAAAACTTAACATGGGATCAGAGCTATACTGAAGAGAGCACCTTTCATTGGATAAACAAAAACGTCACTGTTGTCGTACAAGAAAATTAGGGCTTTTTATTGGAAGAAAATTTCAGCCTGAAACTCATCAAGGAAGTGTGCCCTAGCCTAGCGAGCTCATTGGCAGCTCGAGTGCACTTTTCCAGTGGACAGAACTCCTGGAAAGTGAAACCCTAGTTTTCGTTGGTACCAGAAAACCAGGAAACTAGAACCAGTACTAGAAGTACCAGTCCAGATTTTCGCAAGCTTAGTTTCAAGGGGTAAAAATTGGGTTTTCTGAAATTTGACTGCACCAGGCTACTCGCCTCAGCCAAGCGCACCTCCTTGTAAGTTCAGATTTAATTTCTGAGCACTCTCATTTTTTTGGTCATTTTCCCAGCTACGAGTCAAGATGTCTGCAAACAACAAGCTTGTTGACAAGCTAGAAGGTGTGGATAACTTTCGTTCTTGGAAGTATAGGATTGCACTCATTCTTGAAGAGAATGACCTAGCAAGATTCATTAAGGAAGATGTACCAGAACCTACCGATGCTACAGCTAAAGCAAAACACCAAAAGGACATGGTTAGGGCCAAAAGGATCATTGCATACTCCATTAAAGATCACTTAATCCCTCAAGTGGATTCAAAGAAAACTCCAAAAGAAATGTTTGATGCCCTAACCAGAATGTATGAAGGAAAGAACATCAACTGGAAGATGAATCTAAGAACTCAACTCAAAAGTACAAGGATGCAGAAAGGAGAAACAGTCCATGATTATTTTTCTAGAATCTCTCAATTCATGGAACAACTAGAAGCAATTGGAGACACCCTAGATGAGGATGAACTCATAATGACAACTCTTAATGGTCTCATAAGACCTTGGGATGCATTCATCCAAACCATCTCTGCAAGAAAGGAAAAACTTCACTTTGATAGCTTTGAGTCTTTCTGCTTCTTGTAGGGTAGCTTCAAGCCAAGCTGGTTGTTTCTTGGTTTTGGGTACAGTGTCTGAATCAATGGTCTCTCATGGTTGCATCAGATGATCAAGTTGTTCTTTTTCTTCATTTTGACTTTTTGGAAGACATGTGCTTTCTTCAATAGGCTCTTCATACTCTTCTTCTTTTATATTTTCTTCTATGGATTTCTTGAAAGCCATCTTTTCATTGAAGGTCACGTCTCTGCTGACTTCAATCTTGTGTTGTTCCGGGATATAGATTCTATAGGCCTTGGATGATTCACTATATCCCACGAATATGCCCTTCTTTCTTGAGGGTTCTAATTTATTCCTTTTATCCTTGGGAATGTGAAAGTAAACATGGCATCCAAAGATTCTTAAGTGTTCCACATTAGGTTTCTTTCCTGAGAAGGCTTCCTCTGGAGTCATATCCTTCAATATGTGGTGAGGACTTCTGTTCTGAACATATATTGTTGTCATGGCTGCTTCTCCCCATAGATACATAGATAAACCTTGATCGTTCAATAGTACCTTCACAATTTCTTCAATAGATCTGTTCTTCCTTTCTGCTACACCATTTTGTTGAGGATTATGAGGAACAATTAGCTCCCTCCTAATCCCTGCCGATTTGCAAAAGGCAACAAATTCCTTGGATGTATATTCTCCTCCATTATCTGTTCTCAAAGTCTTGATTTTCTTGTTTGTGAGGTTCTCTATCTCTGCTTTGAATTCTTGAAACTTGCTGAATACTTCGTCCTTTGTCTTCAAGAGATATAACCAAGTCTTTCTCGAGTAATCATCTATGAAGATTACATAGTAAAAAGAACCTCCTAGAGATTTGACTGGCATTGGACCGCAAACATCTGAATGTATTAGATCTAGAATTTCCTTAGATCTATTATTCCTGCTTGAGAATGATTTCTTGACATTCTTACCAAGAGCACATCCTTTGCAAATTCCTTCATGTGTAGACTATAGTTTTGGTATTCCTTCAACCATCTTTTTGAGGAAGGGTAATGCTTGATAGTTGATATGAGCATACCTTCTATGCCAAAGTTCATTGGGATTGACTTCATCATGTACAAGGGCTTCATCATTTCGTTCTAGTAGTTTGTATAGTCTTCCTTCACAGGTTCCAATAAATCTAGCATTCTCTATGCTGGAGTCTCTAGGCCAAGATAACACTTTTCCATCTACAAAAGCTATTCTGTTTCCTTTGTCTTCTAGGAAAGATATGGATACAAGATTCTTTTCTAAACCAAGTACATATAAGACATTGCTCAAATGAACATTGTTACCTGTTTTCAATTTGACAGAGACTTGACCAATTCCTTCGACCGGGTAAGTGTTTTTGTCTCCAAGCTCTACCTTGTACGATGTCTTCTTTTCATTTAGATTGGAGAGTCTGGCTTGATCTCTTGTCATATGCCTGGAAGCTCCATTATCAATTATCCACATGTCATCTTGAAGTGTTCCTGTGAATCCTGGGTAGTGTAGATGATTCGTCTTCTCATTCATGACTTCTGTTGACTGATGGCTGGTCAAGCTTTGACCCAAAATTTCAACTTTGACGTTTCTGCCTTTTGAGAGTGCCAAGAGGTACGCTGGACTAAGGCGCACTTGAATATCTTCTCCTTGAGTAAGGTGTTCCATCATAAGGTGTTGGATAAGGGTTTTAGGGTTTTTGCAACTGCACCTGCTAGTAACCCTAGCGGCAGTGCTTTAGTAACTGCACCTGCTACAAACCCTAGCGACAGTTCTTCAACGAGCTTAGTATCCTTATGGCTTAGCTCCCTTCTAGTGGCTAGATTGAATGAAGGAGGTGTGGGCCCATAACCTGTTAGAATATTGGATGTGCTTGTTTAACCGTAGATAATATATCAATATTGTCACCCAACCATAGGCACTAATGCCACCCCCGAGCACCTTGACCTTGACAGAGAGAAGAATTCTGGTAGCAAATCAATAGGCAACCAAGGCTAATGCACCAAACAAAGATAACCAAGACTGATCAGAGAGTCCAACCCAGAAAGACCGAGAATATAGATTGCAGAATTGGTGGCAACAACTCCTCCCAAGACTTGCGCACAAACTGTCCTTCTGCAGTGCACACAAGTGCTACTGCTATAATTCTGAGAAGTCTGGCTAAAATGAAGACTAGCCTCCTGTATTTATACTGCTTCTGCCAGACTGCCTGGGATGACTTCTCATTCTGGGTGATAATTATTTAGTATATAATATTTCCTTTAGCCGACTTCTCTTCTAGGGTTATATCCAAATCTTTTCTTGCTTTCGAAATATTCTAATCTTGTCAAAAGGTCACAAATGGAGGTTAATACCTCCCACAGCTACCATAATATCAACACTTGCCACGATATCACGAGCTAGCAAGAAACAAAAGTGCTGAATTCGACCATGATATATTGTAATGATCAGATCTATATGAAGCCTTTAGATAAAATCAGTGTTCCATGACAGACCGAAGTACATTGAGATCAAGCATTATATTCTCCGTGATGAAGTCCAAAAAAGAGAAGTGGTTCTCCAATATATCTCCACAGATGGGCAGATAACATATATTTTGGTAAAGCCTCTGTCCAAGATGAAAAGTTTGCGTACTTAAGAAACAAGCCGGGGCTCGTGGAGACAAATTCCTTATTGAAAAAGGAAGAGATTACTCCCAGGTTGGGAGGGAGCACTGATATGTTATTGATTTATGGACAGTCATTTTTTAGTTTGAAAAATGGTCTAGGATGAGCAGTTCCTTTCCAGTTCGGAAAGTGGTTATAGATTTCTAACGAACATGAATTTTCCAGTTCGAAAAATGGTCCAGATCGAACAGTGATTTTTGTAATGAAAATGGTCCGAAAGATTGTTGATGTACCATAGACAACGATTCCCCTTGTGGCCAGTGTGGGGGAATGGTCTAGGACAGTCATTCTTCTTGGCAGTCACTCTGAGCAGTGGTCTAGTAGAATGGTTTGCCTCGTCGGGCAGTCATTCTTTCAAAGTTCACAGTTGTGAGCAGTTTCGAAGAATGGTCCGTTTTGGAGGTTGGTGTAGGACATTCATTTCCATTAGGAAATGGTTCGGACAGTCATTCCCTAGGGAAGACTCATTCTATACAGGTTGCACTATGATTAGTGCCAGAGGAATGGCCTAGTCAAGTGAATGGTCCAGGTTCAACAATCAGGGACCGGCATTCCCTAGGGCAGACTCATTCTCTCTAGGTTGCACTATGATTAGTGCCGGAGGAATGGCCCAGTTAGGTCAATGGTCCAGGCTCAAAAATCCGGGACAATTATTCATCTATGCTTGAGAAGAATAGTCCAGATAGCCCGTGGCTGATGTTTTACCTCCTGAGGGCAGATGCTCTTCCAGATCTCATGGATGTGAGTGGAAGAATGGCCCAGATGTCTTAGTTTGTATCATGATATTGTTATGCAGGTTGATATCGGATGATATGATTATTGTGGAGACTGTATGTCTCTGGACAGTAGCCGTATGCTACTGTGGTGGATGTGTTCCACTGGTTGTGACTATGCGTCACTAATTAAGTAGCCATGTGCTACTTGGTGTGGTTGTGTACCATTGGATATTAGTTGTGTGCTACTATGGATAGACACAATTGTGTTCTATTGAATGGCATTGTTCTGATTTCCATGAAGACTATCAGTAGTGTTGGAAATAATTATCAGCTAGATGGATAGTCAGTGTGTTGGTGGACAAACATTCTCCAGGCAGAAAATGGTCCAGGACATTTATTCTTCTAGGACGTATGTCTGGATTAGAAGAATAGTCCTTGTAGCCCATGGCGTGGCTTCCAGCATCTGTTGGAATAGTTATTCTTCTAGGACATCTGTCCGGATTAGAAGAATGGTTCTTGTATCACTCTGTGGAGTGAGTGACTTATCCAACATCATGCTTGATTACTCAGATGGAGTATGGCTTTGAGAGATGATACAGTTGATGCTCTCAGATGATACTAATAGTGATGATGGTGCTCGTGATTTGATCATGAGATAGCATGTGTGGCTATGATGATGCTACCGGTTGAATAGTATGTTTGTGCTCAAGACCATTACCTTTAAATACCTCCCTAGCTAGGAGGTAGTGTTGATATTATGGTAGCTGCGGGAGGTATTAAACCTCCATGTGTAACCCTGACAAGAATAGAATATTCCGGGAAGCAAGAAGAAACCCTAAAGCATTGGACATAACCCTAAAAGAAAAGTCGACTAAAGGAAATATTTAATATTGAGTTTTTAGCCTCCAGAATGAGAAGTCGGCCTAGACAACTAAGGAGGAGCAGTCTAAATATAGGACGCTAGAGCTCATTTGGCACACACAACTTGCAACTGCAGAAATTCAGTAAGTGCGCAAGTTTGTGGAGTAGCTGCAGTTGCAGCTACTGCAACCAGTATTTTTGGTTTTAGGCTTGGACTTTCTCTTGGTTATGGTTTGGACTTTCTGCTTGGTACGCTAGCTCTGGAGAGTGGTACACTATCTTGATTGGCTTTTGGACCTAGGGTTTGCTTCTGGAATTATTCTCTCTGTCAAGGTTAAGGTGCTCGGGGGTGGCTTTGGCCTATGGTTGGGTGACAATATTGCTATATTGTCTATGGTTAAACAAGCATACCTATTATTTCTAATAGTTACTTTGTTTTGTATTATGTCTCTTGCATTCCCTCAATACATGAGACAATGCTTGATTATTTGTGAAAATTGATTTTAGAACTTCTAAAGTTTTGTTGTTTGTTTGAGAGATATCGGATGTTACCTTTCATTGACAGTGAAATAATTGAATAACATGTAAACATCTGCTTGCAGACACAAAGTTAATTCTGTAATGAATAGACAGTATAATAATGTCGATTGCAGAGTATAATAGTGTCTATTGCATTGTATTTTCTGCTGTGTAACCATTTCTGAAAAGTTTTCCTTTGACTTTGTCGATTCAAAGTCCATAAGGGAGTGACAGAACTTGTAAAAAGATTTAAGAGAAACAAAAGCAATACGTGTGTGTATTTTGCATCCAAAATGTTGATGGCAATGCACTCAAAGGTTGCTATTCAAAACGTTTGTGAGAAGAAGCTGAAATCTTTGATGAGATTACACACAAGGTGCTATGGTGCATCCACAATTGTGATTTTTAACTTTATTGTTTTACCAAATGAAATATAAATTTGACAATTGATAGATTTTACCTATGATGTCGAATACACCTATGGAGGATCCAGGATTTGCATTTTTGCATGTCTGGATATAGCTCCACTCAGGATACATTTTTTATTTGGAAGAGCCTAAGGATTTGTTGGAGATTTATTTCCATCTTCTTGGAAATTTCAAGCTGGCAGATCCTTAAAATACTATTTCTGTTAATAACACATTAATAAACATAAAATAAAAAATAAAAAAGACAATGTGTGAGGCCTGAAAACCTTAACATTTTCCTATAAAACAGTCACATCCCCCATCCTAAAACACACAAATATAAATATCTCGTAGCAAAATGCATTTCTCAACTTGTGAGGCAAGTTGAAGCAAAATATATCTATGTTAAACGGGGACCCGTTCCCCCCAAAAAAACCCACATACCCGTCGTTCCCGCGTTCCGGGGACTTGGGGACTCTTAGGAAACTTACCCAAATTGTTGGGACTCCATTGGGGACTCAGAGAGTTGCTGGCCATCCCCAAGACGTTGCGGACAGATTTCAGGGACGTTCCAGACAAATTTTGAGGATGTTCTAGGTAGATTTCAGGGATTTTTGGGGCAGATTTTGGGGATATTCCTGGCATATATCTTCAGTCTTGAAAATCATGGAAATTGATGATTGGACAATAAGATCATTTTTTCCATCCATTGTTTTTGTATTGCATTGAATCTAAATCTGTTGTAAAAGTTGTAGCTCAAAACATGGGTTTTGTATGATGGGTGTTGATTTGGGTTTTTGGTGATTTAAATATTGTATTTTCAGCAACAAGGTTACAACAAGCAAAGTTTCCATGTCAAAAAAACAAGAAATGCAACATTTCAAAGGGTTGATCCTTATAGTTACTGCTCTTGTTCTTTTCATTTTTTTGGTCATCTTAGCTTTTACATATTGTACATGGGTTTCTAGTAGTCATTCAATTATAGTGCTTCCACCATTCCAACCTCAAGCATGGTGAAAACAATCAGATAGTTGTGACTTCGATTGCGTACTAAATGTTTGAATAAATTCTTATTCAATCACCTTCTTAATCTGAAATATGAATCTAATCTCTTTACAAAACCAAAGTGTTTTATAGTGGTTTTCAACATGTTGCCGTCCTTATACACACTTGCAAACGTGAGCTAAGTCCTGTTCACTTTGTGTGTCTTTGGAGGCACAATGCCTGGGTTCAAAGCCCACGCTGTCACTTTGACTTGAACCTCTTCCGTCTAGGTTAACTCCTAAGGAAGCCAAGGGGGTAGACCCTAGTTACTAGATGAGATTTACGATTAAGTGTTCTAGGAGTTGATTTTAATTAGTTAAAAGGTTAAGAGAAATCTATCCTAAGATGTCAATCAGCAAATGCAAGATGCAACTATCTAAGTATGAGAGTCAGACCTTTTCCTAGGGCAACTAAGACTAGTGCCTAAGATTGGGCAATGGGGTCAACTAAGTTAAGGGGATGTTCGTTACAAGATAATTACAAGTTACAAAAGATTACAAAAAGATAGATACAATTAGGTACAAAAGAATATCTAAGATATACAGATTAAGACTAGACTAAATACAAGATATACAATATACTAACACGTTTACTCGCATGTGCAGGAATTAAAGATACTCAAGACAAAGCAATCATCAACACATGAAGCCAAGCATGCTCACAACAGATAGAGTTCCGTTGGATTTCTTTTCAATGGCCAAGAGATGCAAAGCACTCAAGACCCAATCAAGAGAATGCCTCCAGGTGGATGCACACTTCTTGAAGGATCACACCACAAGTACAAGAATTAAGGATAGATGAAAAACGTGGAAAACAAAACATTCCCAATGAAAGATTTAACCACTTAGATATTATTTCTACAACACATCAAAGATAACTTGCATATGAATGTAAATTGAAAGACAGTGAGATCAGTGAGCCTGCAAGTGTGTAGTTGTATTACTGATGTTGTAGATTGAAAATTAAATTAAGTGATTAAGTGTGAGATTGATTTTGGCCCTATCTAGGTGTCGACCCAAAAACTCTCCTCCCCCTATTACCAAGTGGTTGCTGGATGCTCAAGAAGTGAGGCAACGAGGCCTACCCTAGCTTCACAGGTCAACCCTAAGGCCAAGTACTCCGGAAAACTTTCTGTGGCTTTCCTCAAAACCCCAGTTTTTAAATGGCGAAGATGGCGAGTTATGGTGTCCTATTAAGTCTAATTAGTTTATTTTAGACCTATGAGCTAAATATTGCGAAGTGTGATTGAGTGCTTGTAGCTTGCTCAACAAAGGATTGCCAAAATACTGAAACTGAAAGATAAGCAGGCTGAGCCTTTAAACGATGAATTTGCAAATTTAGTTCTTAAGTTGTTTGAATTATTTCATGTAAATGTAAGAACTACAATGCTTGTGAAACTAAGATCTGAAAATGATGTATGCTGAGGCCTTTAAACAAATGGAATGCAAGTTAAAATTTAGTATCTGGAAAAGGCCTTGGGGACCCAAACCAGGATTAACGATTGAGTTCTTAGTTGATTAGATTGCACATGTAAGATATAAGAACTAAAACTAACTTGCAGAATTGTAAAAGATTGATTAATTGAGCCCTTTAAGATATTGATGTTTGCAGGCATGTGTTAAGATAAAATGCTGCAACAGAAAATGACATGCATGCAAAGTAAATCACGAAAGCAAATATCAACTACGCCTCCACGGGCTCTAATCTAGCAATTAAGTGTGAGATCTACTCTAGATTAGTTTTAGTTAGGCATGCATGTAGAAATCACAACTAATCTAGCTAAGTTTGCAAAGTAAAGACTGAAGGAAAGGAAAGCAAGCCGCTTGGGTACAACTCCTTCGGGCTTGCGTTTACAGTATTTTAGAGAGGAAAGAAAGATGATAAATCGTTACCATTTCAAGGAGTTGTTTTGAGGGTGTGTTGTGTATGAAAATTGGGCAGCATGCCCTCTTGTCCTGGTAAGAATCTGCAAAATCAGCAAGCTATTGCCTGCTGATTTGAGCTGCAACACACTCAACAAAGTTATGAAATTTTTGTTTTTAGGCAGAAATTTCGTGCAGACAAAAACCAGAAAATCGTAATGATTAAGTGACCAATCTAAGCATGTTAGATACCAAAAACCGAATCTGAAAGAATGAGGAAGAGGGACAGAGAATGCTAGTCAAGTGTAAGCGAAGATGAGGGTACATTCGTCCTTGAAGCTATCCCAACAACTTCATAGAGGTGATCTGCAAAACTTAAACCAGAAGTGAGATGGAACAATAGATAATATCCTGCATGCATAGACAATACAACATAGTTTCTATTATATAAGCATGCACAAAATATATAGATGGGCAACTACACTATTGCCTCACCTAGCCTAGTAAACTAATTTACTTGAACAACTATTTACCAAAACACACAAAGATTCAGAATGATATCACCCCACAATGAGTAGCAAATCCAGACTAATCTTGAATGCCACAGTATCCTCCAAAGCAGTTTCTGTATTATTAAATGGGAAGAGGTTGCAGCATCAATGCTGCTACAAGCTCTTCAAAAACCAAAACCAGTGAAGCAATGTGAAAGTAATGAGAGAGAGAGAGAGAGAGAGAGAGAGAGAGAGAGAGAGAAATGGGAAGAATTCGGTAGCATAACAATATTGTCAAGAATGATGTCAAATGAGGGAGTGAGAGGTCTCTTAAATATCTTGAGAAGCTAAGGAGACCCCTCTTGGATCTTCAACAAGTGTCAAACATCCAAAGGTGAAGACAACTTAATGAGAAAAACCACCAATGAGATGATAGGCTTTTAGGGTGAGGGGAAATGGTAAGTAACTGAATTGGGTGAGGATAAAGCAAGCAAGGAGGGGCAAATTTGGAAAGAGGAGGAGTCCCACGCTTTTATCCAAATCCAAATCCACTTCTACGCTTGAGGTTTCCACTTAATCCACAAGAAAAGCGTACTGTTTCCACTTTGTGCAAGAATTAAAGCGTGAGTTTGAGTGAATGCGTGGGAGTGAGGGAGGACGTGTGCCTGGAGTGTGGAGTCCACATTCCTTGAAGGCATACGAGTGGTGGAGGAGAGGCTCCACACCTTAGTTTAAAACAAACCAAAATCAAACATGTTGTTTCCACTCTCACGTAGAGGATGACGTGAGGTGCATTTGAGTTAAACCATGAGGAGTGGGGGAGTTGACTTGGAGTGTGGATTCCACACTCCCAAGTGTGACGTGGAGGGTTAATATAGGTCGTGAGCAAGAAAGGAGGGACCCACGCCGCATTCATAAAATGAGTTTCCAAATTACGTGGGAGTGGGGACGTGAGTTTTCAAAGGGGAAATGCATGAGGAAGGTGAGGTGCGTGAGGTGAATAAAAGGAAAAGTGAGGGTGAGGAGGAGTGTGTAGAGCACACTCCTCAATGGGATGTGAATGGATGATGAGGGACCCACGTTCCATTTTAAAGATTGAGTTTGTATTTAAAACGTGGGAGGGGGGACGCACCATCCAAATGTGGGAATTAAAATGAAAATTAATTAATAATTAAAGGTGGGTAATGGTTAGGAAAGGTTAGGTGGGGCCCCTCTCATCATTATTTGCTCCTTACTTGATTTGATTTGGTCCGTTATTACAAAATTGACATTTGTCCATGTCCTGGGTTTGGCAATTAAAATCGCCATTTTTCCGAAAAACTCCTAAGTGGACAAAAAACCTAGCAAAACTTGTCCGACTGAGTTGAAACTTGATCCACAGGTTCAGGGGGCCTCATTAGCTTTCTTTTGAGTACAAATACCCCTATCAAAAATCCCAGGACCTAAGTTTTACATTAAATACCCAAAATTAATTAATTATTTAATTCCGAAACTTAAAAAAACCTGGCTAAACTTGACGGAATTCCGTGAAATTTCGCGTGCTGTCTTACATGGTCATTTACAACATTCCTAAATACTAGCTACCTAGGAATGACTTCATTAGAACGCCTTTCACCACTTTGGAGGATTTATTGGGTGGGAGTGAAAAACTCAAGGGAGATTAACCCGGCTGGTTAGGCCACATTAACCTCCTGAGGATAAAAAAACACTCAATGAAAGGAACTCTCCTAATGAAGAAACTTTAAGGCAACTGACCTAACATGATCCATGTAGACTTATTACATTATAAACCCGCACAGGGGTGCGGTAATCCCGCTTACAAAACTGTGTGCTGGAGCAAAAAAATGCCCTGTAGAACCAATTAGTCTTCGACATGTTTGCATCTATTGATGCATATTTTCATGGTATATGGAGTTGACCCCCTAGTTGAAGAGGCGGTCAACACAACACAACCATAAAAATCTGCAAAACCTATTGAGAAGGGAATGCCTTTTATGTTTTAACATAATTGTCATTAACAAGAAATAAGAGTAAGAAAAACTGCTATAGAGACATTTCTCACTTAAGTTTCCTAAAGCTAAACTGCGTTTTGCTCTTGTCTAGCAACCAATAATGAAATGTCACTCGGCCCTTTTTTAAATTGTTCGATATTTTTCAGTATTGGCAAGTGTAAGCGCTGTGCATAATACTGTATAGTATAGAAGCTAGCTTGTTATGCTTACAAGCTTGAAGCAACTACAAATGTTTATAGTGATTTTTAATATTTTTTAATATATATATATATATATATATATATATATATATATATATATATATATATATTATTGCCGTCCTCAACCCGTCGTCCCCTAAAAAATTTGGGGGTGTGCTCTAGCCGTCCCCGCCATTTCCCCGTCCCGAAAACTAATGCAACATAGAAATATATTGAGAGATATGATTTTTCTATATTTTTGGTTCATAGTTTTTCTTGATATTTGTATTTCTTTAATAGATTTTCCTTGTCCCCAGTTCTTGAATTTTCAAATAAACTGGCGGATCCATATCCATTTCCATGCAACTTAGGAATTTACTTAATCTTTTTTTAATGTTTTCAGATACCATTTCCTGGCATTTCCTTAATTTTTTCCGATTTCCTAGTAGTCTACCCTAGTTTCTGATACTTATTGGACACTTTCTGTACGCATTTTTGGAAACTTGTTTGCTATCGTTTGCAGTTTTTCATTTCTGATTCTCATGGACACATAAAAACTTACTAAGATATATGAATTTAAGAAAACTATATTTTCTTTTTGTAGAAAAAACTTTTAAGACTAAATTTAAGAGAGTTATATTTTCTCAAAATGGTATAACTTTTAAACCTCAGTGTTTTCATTTAGATTCATCAGTCATTACCAATTATTTGAAATTTGTACTGATGACTTTATTCTCTTGACTGCAGATATTTTCTCAAAATGTTATAACTTTTAAAACTCAGTGTTTTCATTTAGATTCATCAGTCATTACCAATTATTTGAAATTTGTACTGATGACTTTCTTTTCTTGACTGCAGATTGTTTGCTTTTTAACATATCTTCTCAAGACCCGTGCTGATTCTGTCCGACCACATCAGGATAGTATATCAAAAAGCATAGTTAATTTGCTTGATACTTGCCCGGATTCACTTTTGATTCGCAAGGTATAATAGTATATGGATTCCCATATTCTTTTCTTCTTTTTTTGAAAAATACAACTTATGTTACTTCAAATGTGCACTAGAGTTGCAACAGATGGACATGAGAGTTACATGAAGATCCTCTTATTAAATCTAGGCAGGTCTTAGCTCCAAGGGGAAAGGAGTATATATCCTTCTCAAACATGTGAATTCTAGTGTTGACATGAATTGCTAGATCCTTTTTGAAAACACTTAATTCTCTCAATTGTAGGTGGGATTTGTCTCCTTGAAAATTTGGTGTGCATCTTCTTTTCCAAAGGAAAGCGATAACAAACAATTGTATTGTGTGCCATAATTCTATGCAACAATCCCTGATCTTCCAAGTGTTGATTAAGAGGGGCCCTTGTCAAGCTATAGTCATTGTGAACTGGCAGGTGAATTTTGCTTGAAACCATATCCAAAAGGGCCTGGAAATTGGACACTTCCACAAGACATGCCTCAGTTATTCTTCTTTTTGACATCGAACACAAAGCAGATCGGAGATGTTTGCTTAACCGAGCCTCATTTTAAATGTCGGTGCTTAAGGGAACACCAGCCACCCAAAAAACTTTGTATTCAAACAAGCTGTTTGCCTTCTAGAGAGTTTGGCATCTCTTTTTTACCTCTTTTCTTCAATTTTTCATGATATGGTCAGAAAATCTGCACTTATAAATCTTACTAAAGATTAGGAGACACCTATCAAAACAATGGATTTGCTTAAACAAAGAATTGTAAGGAAAACTCAAGAGTGTAGACAATGCATATCATGAGGTTAGATCAAATTGGTGGAAAACTAAAGATTAGCTCTACATAAACAGCAATCTGGAAATTCAATACAGCATACTAGAAATCTGTAACCGCAATCACATTCCTTGAAATTACACAGCTTGGTATCACAGACAAGCTTCTAACTCAAAAACCATACTATCACACACTAACAGAATCACTCTACTACCCTAGCTCACTCTCTAGCAGAATTTTTCTACTAAGAGTAAATGAACTACAACAACAGCTGATGTAACACATAGTGTGCCCACACAAAAGTTAAACGTCACGCTTTAACTCATCAAAAACACACTAAAAAGAACAGCTACAACACAACAATCTCTGCTTCAAATCACTTTGACTCTTTTCTTCTTTTCCCTATCTAACTAGTGTGCCCTCCTCTCCTTTATATGAGATGAGGAAGAGGAGCTTACAAAATAGGCTAAGAATAGCCTCAAGAGTGGGGTACCTCACATGTTCATGCATGCACCTCACATGCATAATGTGCAACTCCGAAAAATTTAAATAACTAATCCATGCATGCAGTGTAACTCTCAGAGTAATTGTGCCTTGCATGCGGGAATATCTCCTAGAACAGTGCACCAAATGCAAGAGGGTATTTCTCCCAAAATAGTGCATTGTGCATGTGTGAATATTTCCCTAGAATAATTGCACATTACATGTGGGAATCTCTCCTAGAATAATGCGCCATGCATGCGTGGAATTCCCAAGGTCTCCATGCATTGGGATCTGTGCCTTCCTTGAATAGAGCATGCATGCCTGCGCCTTAATCATGTGGTAATGCATGCTCCCCTCCATCTTTCCTTCACAAGTAGCTCGCCATCCTAGCATTAAGATACCTCTCTCACACAAGTGCACCTTCCTCCAGCAGAAGGCAAGCAAACAACTCGAATTGCTGAAGGTGAAAGGAAATGAAGACATAGTTGGAGCAACCAGGTAAACTAACACTTTTTCAAAATCACAAGCCCCCCCCCTCTTATTTAAGCATGGGAAAATAGTGATCTTGAGTCTTGATCTATTGCACAAGTCTTTGGTGTCATAGTTGAAAGAATTCCCATTGCTCCACATATAGTTCCTCCAATAGGGTCTTGAATTTGGAATTTGGAGTTTAAAGAAACAACTTTCAAGGATCATTGTGCATAATTCCAAGATGATTTTTTTTCATCTCCACTTACCCTTTGAGCACAATTTAATTCTCTCCAAGTGTGCCATATTTATTGCTACCTATTTTGAAGATCCTCGCAACAAAAGTAGCCTTTTCGGAAAATATCTTCACATGAGGGCATGGTATTAAGCCATGTTAGATTTTTATAAAATTAGTTAGCATTAGATTTACCATAGCAATTTAGATCTTCTTTTAACATTCAATAATCATATATTGAAAGATAAAGCAGTAGATGAACAAGCACAAGAAGACACAAAGATTTATTCTGGGAAACCCTTCTTCACAAGGGGGGAAAACCCAACAAACTTTTCTTTAGGGAGAATATCCTTGCCAATATAATATAACCATGAGCAAGCTCTATCCACTAGAGAAAACCAACAAAGAAAAATCTCAGCAATATGTATTTATCTTCACAAGAGATAACCCAACAATATAGCTGCAACAAACCCTAGCTAGAGCGCTAGAGTATTTGGCCTCCACCAACGCATCACCAAGACAATAGAGATAAACCCTAGCGAGGGTTATGAAGAAATCCTAGCCAATTTGTGCCCTTCTTCCTTTTGGACTGCAACTGCTACTAGGCTTGCGCCATTCTTCCTTCTTTGTTGGACGACAACTGCTACTACCGCTCTCCACTAGACTTGCGCTATGGATGAGTGAATGTATGTGACAAATGAGGAAGGCGTCACCTTATTTATACTGGATTGAGCAAGTGTCTTGTCCGAACATGTGTCTCTTCAAGTAGGGCCGACTTGTCTTCTGGAAATTATATTTTCACTTTGTCTTTTTCTTGTGGGGTCGATTTTACTTCTCGAGCATTATATTTCTTCTTTATTATTTTTCTGTGGGGTTGACTTCTCTTTTGGGATCTTCTAATTTATTTGGGGGCTTCTTCGAACTGTTTAATGGTTTCCTTTGACTTCTTTACATCTTCATCTCTAAGAAAAGTTGTCTCGGAGGTGAATACCTCCCGTTGCTACCAAAAACATCAACACTCTCTCTTAGCTAGGGAGGTATTCTCCATGATGTTCTCCTCTAGTCCTCATAGCCCCGCATGCTATGCCATGGTCCTCAGACCATGCCATGGTCAGGCAGACCATGCTACTGGTAGCATCTCCATAGTCACACATGGCTACAACCAATGTGGAGCATTTCAAGCTCTTCTAGGGGCTCCGACCCACTAGAGGACACTAGGCCTACAACCTCAAGGTGTGTCATCATCATCCATACGTCAATGGCTACAACCACAAGACGTCCACAAGGGCTACAACCTCACGTGGGCTAACACGGGCTACAACCACCATGTGATACTATCATCATCATCGCGTCACATAGGCTATAACCATATGGACGAGTCCTCAAGGGCTATAACCATAAGGGACGATGGACTACAACCCAAGCGTCGCTGGGCACCAACCCAGTACAACTATATCCCAACCACATGGGCTACAACCCAAGGGTCGCTGGGCACCAACCCAGTACAACTTATCAGTCCATCGATAAGTGTCATATTCAACTCAGTCCATCGAAGAGTATCATCACAGGTCAACCCATCTCAATCCATCGAGGAGTATGACCTGGAGAATGTCTCACGAAGCTGCAATCATCAACACTCCCTCTTAACGAGAGGGGCATTCTCTACCACTCCAAGTTTATCATGGAAGTACTCGAACTTCAACTTGGCAAGGGGCTTGGTGAGAACATCTATAATCTGCTCATCTATAGGAAGGAACTACACCAGTATTGCTTTCTTGTGCACCATGTCTCTAATGTAATGAAACTTGATTTCAACATTTTTCGATTTGTCATGAGATACTGGATTCTCTGAGAGCTTCACATAGCTCTGGTTATCGCAATGAATCACGGTGGGATCCAACATCTGCCCAAACAATCCTGCAACGAGCTTCCTAAGCCACACTTGCTTCGCGAGTTTCCATACACACTGCAATATACTCGGCCTCTGCGGTACTCAAAGCCACAGAAGTTTGCTTCCTCCTACACCATGAAACCATGGTAGATCCCAAACTGAGGGAACACCCAGAGGTGCTCTTCTTGTCCACTGCGCTCCTTGCCCAATCAGAATTAGCATATCCTTGCAATCTCATGTCAACACTGGAAGCATATCTCAGGCCATATGCAACTATGCCTCGCAAGTATCTTAACACATGCTTCACAACTACCCAATGCAACTGTCTCGGTTGACTCATGAATTGGCTAAGTGCACTCACTGCATAGAAAATGTATGGTCTGGTGTTAACCAGATACATCAATGATCCAAACCGTTGTCTATACATAGTCAGATCAATCAAGTCTGAATCGAAAGAAGGCTCACTCAACTTCTTCAGATTTGACACCATCGGTGTAGCCATGGACTTACATTCCAACATCTCAAATCTCCTCAAAATCTCAACTGTATACTTCCCCTGACTCAGGAAGATCTCATCAGTTCTTTGCCACACCTCTAGTCCCAAGAAATAGTGCATCATGCCAAGATCCTTCATTTCAAACTCAGAGGCCAACTCATGTTTGCACCTAACAATGAGGCTTTGTGCTCGGGTGAGAAATAAATCATCAACGTATAGGACCAAAATCAGGGACTCACCATTAACAACCTTATAATAGAGATTGGGATCTGCAACACTTGCTGAAGCCCAAACTCAGTAGGTATCGATCAATCCTCACATACCAAGCTCGAGGTGCCTACTTGAGTCCATACAGTGCCTTCTTCAACTTGCACACATGGGACTCCTTCCCATGAATCACAAAACCATCTGGTTGCTTGATGTACACTTCTTCCTCAATCTCTCCATTGAAGAAGGCTTTCTTCACGTCCATCTCATGTAGTCTCCAACCCATAGCTGAAGCAAGGGCAATGATCGTCCTAATGGAAGTGTACTGAGAAACAAGAGCAAATGTCTCCTCATAGTCTACTCCCTCTACCTGAGAGAATCCTCTAGCCCCAAATCTTGCTTTGTGCTTCTCGATGCTCTCATCAGCTGCATGTTTGATCTTATAGAACCACTTGGAAGTCACCATTGACTTCCATTCCGGCCTCAGAACAATATCCCACACATAATTCTTCATGATGGACTGATACTCCTCCATCATGGCATCTCTCCATACCTGTTGACTAGATGCCTCCTCATAACATGAAGGCTCAGAATCGATGATGTGGCTCATCGCTGCAACATAGCTCGAGAATCTCTGAGGTCTCTTGCTCTCTTTGAAAGTACCACGAGTAGCTGCATGTGTCTTTGCCTCCTGCAAAGTTTGACGAGCCCATGCATGCCTCTTTCGACCTACCGCAATATTTCTAGGAACATCAACAGGATCAACTGGATCAATAGGATCAACTGGCTCCCTCTGAACTGCTGAAGGGTGAGGGGGAGAAGATACCATCTCCTCCTGCTTCTCACTGTCAATCTCCATGTGAGATCCTCTAGACCTCCTAAAGGCTACCTCCTCCTCATGATATGGTTCATCAATGCCATATAATTGCATTCTCTTCTCCTTCATTACATGAATGAATACTGTCATGTACAAAACTCCTTGTCTGGTCAGACTGCTTCATGTCTCAAACTAGAGACTATCTAATATGCTGTCTTCTGCAACCATCACTATAGCTCCCTCTTAGAGCTATCAATGGCGACCTGCCTCCGTGGTAACCTTCATGGAGTTTACAAGATAACCTTCCAGGGACAAACAACAAAGCATGAATATCTGATGCAGGAGCATCGCCGACGTCAAGCGAGCGTGGGGCAAGCGCCAACGCATTTTGGGCACATGACGAATTGTTTAAAATCTTTTGAAGTTGGATGCGCCAAACTTAAATGTAAAAGTTAAGAAAGGGCGTACTTCTTGATTGTAATCAGACCTTGAGCGTCCCGCTCTTGTCTGAAGGACTAAGAGGCATTTATAATAGTAAATGTAAGTAGGTAAACTTGAATTCCTAGATTAGACAGTTTAGAGCGAGGAGGGAAACGGGATATAGACACCCTCACTTGTATCATTGTAGCATTAACAGCATAATCAATCAAGAGAGTAGAGAGCATAGGAGAGCAGAAAACTGTGTAGAAGACCCCATGTACAAAAGTTCTGGATTAATACAAGAAATCTTTAGTTCAGACTCATGGTGTCCAATTGCTTTATGTGTTGTGCATGCTGATTGATATATGTTTGTTTACCCTCTGTTATACATTTGCTTTGATGCGTGAATGTTGGATTTCATATTTAATGTCTGAAATCTAAAGAGAGGGAGAGTAAAGAATGAGTTTCAATTGTTTCTCTGTCTAAGCAAGAGGTTTCCTGCAAGGAGTGCAGTGAAGTTGTCCGCAAGGCGTGTGTTGACAAGAGTCCAGAGTTTCATCTCTGAAAGCTCAGAAGAGATAACGTTATTCTCATTCTCGCAGAAGTGCAAATTAAGCACAGGAGCCGTGCAAGGAGTGCGCAGGCTGAGTGAAGTCTCAGTGTTTGCAAACTGAGCGAAGTTGTTGAAAGACTGCTGTCGCAGGGAGTGCGCAGAGTCGAAGAGGCTCAAATACGTGGAAGTATTTGAAGAATTTCCGCAAGGAGTGCGCGCAGGAATTTTCCCCAAAAGGACTTGAGGATTTTTTCAATCAAGCTCAAGAGGGCTAGTGCCTTGAAGAGTTGTAAGGAGGTGCAACGACGTTGATGCAGGAAGGAGGAATTTCGTGGAAGAACACCGTGTTCATTTCGCAGAAATCGTCAAGGGAGCTTTGGACGGTTGGAATTCTCTTAAGGGAATTCACGAGGTTCCGAGAACCGTCAGATCTTGCAGAGGAGCAAGGAGGTTTACGGTGAGTGTGATTTTTTTTTTTAAGCTCAGGGGAGAACAGAGCCGTAGGATCTGAGCCAACAGGGCCGTCAGATCACTCACTTATTCGCATCTCAGGGTTTCGTGGGTTTAAGAGTCGAAATCTTGGCATCAAGATTCGCGAGGTTGCGAAAGGCGAAGTCGCGAAGTCCGAGAACTCCAAAAAGGCGGGAAGCTCCATCGTGGGACTCGTGTTGAAGACGTGTCGGAAATTCGCCATTTCAGCATATCGGAGGATAAGAGGTCGAGACTTTTGTCCCGAAAGTCCCAAAGTCGCGAATAGCGAAACCGCGAGAAAATAACAGCCGTCCGTTAGGAGGAGGACAGGTGGCAGAGATCGAAGGATCTCGCGAACTCGGAGGTTCGTCGGGTAAGAGCCAAAAACTTGGGTGCTCCAGGTTGCGAGTGGACTGAATCTAAGATCCCTTTGGATCTACATATTGATATTTGGACAAAGGTCCCTTGTACATCCCCTGCAAACACATTCATGTTTTGCTAGATAATATAACTTGAAAAACATATACAAGTGCATACCTAGAAGTTTGTAGCACCATCTGGCTTATCTTCAATTTTTAGACTGGTAATCATTTTGCTGGTAGAAACCCTAAAATTTCAACTTCGACGGATCATCAATCTCAGAGCACCAGTAGGGGTGCTGGGGTAGGGAGATATGATCTAGGGAAAAAATTAATCTCAGCGTCCTCCAATAGGTTGCTCAACAAGCTTGACAAGGTTTAGATCTTGAGCAACGACAAATTGCAACAATGTGGTAAATCTCACGATCTTCCTACCAGTGATTAGACTGTTCTGAAGGTAATTGTTAATGCACAGTTTGTAGCTAGGTCAAAAGGCTAGAGGATTGAGGCCAAACTGGCGTAACATGAACCTTCCCCACCCAATGTCACCTCGATGGGGAGGCTCTTTCTATTTAGGGAGGTTAACCCAGGGGAGACATCCTCGGCAACCTGGGGTTTTGAAGAGGCCAAAGTATAAAGATCAAGGCAAAGTTTCCTCCTCACAGGTTACCACCAAAGGTCAGATAATCCTGCTAATCAACCAATAAAGAAGTGTATGCCCAAAAGCGAACACCTACCTGGAACAAGACAATAACAAGATAATATGTATGCAGGCTATATATCAGTGGGTTAGTACTTCATGTAATTATCTGACATCAATATATAAGCAAATGAAACAACAGGTATTAATGAGATCAACGTTTTATCAATATAGCAAATGGAAAAGTATTATTTCATCAATAACTATCGAGATGATGTAGCAAACAATATATTCAATCAATCATTCACTCAATAAATGCCTTTAACCATCATCTAATTGCTTATTATCAACATTTGTTGCGTCAAGATGGAATAACCAACTATGACGTCAGCCTAGTTAGGGTTAGCTTAGTTAGTTAGGGTTTCAAAATTTAAAGTTTTGAGAGTTGGTTTGAACACTATCTCTTCAACGTTGTGTCTAAGATCAGTGCCTAAGGGTATATGGAGTCATTCAAGGAGAGGACGCAAGGTTGAAGGAGTAATAGGCTAAAGATAAGAGGGAAAGGTTCTAGAATGCTGCAATGGCAGGGCCCTAGAATCAAAACCCTAGGGGAAAGAGGCTCACTCCGGTGTTGCTTAAGCAAGGCCTCGTGCTCTTTCCTCCTTCTTTAGGTCAAACTTGGAAAAACGGATAGCATATGAGAAGAGATAAAACAAGAGGATCAAGTGAGGGAGAGTGTTGCAATGGCAAGGCTCTATCACTTAAACCCTAGAAGATGGACGACCCTAGGTGTAGATAACCTAGGCCTAGGACGTCACCCTCCTTTTAACCTTTAAAATCAAAGCTAGCTTAAAGGAAGAAGTGAGAAGAGTGTAGCAAAGGCTAGGCTCTTTCTTCCTTCTTCAATGGTTGAAAATTTCTCTCTAAGGGGACATGAGACAAGGACCTACTTGTGTGCTTGTCACCTAAGGTTTTAAAATCAACAAATTTATAAGTAAATGCAAGAATACTAACCTACAACCATTCAATCAAGAAGTTTTGCAGGAAAAACACTTACA
>ML778995.1:610816-623675 GCA_009831015.1 Picea engelmannii
AAATCAACAAATTTATAAGTAAATGCAAGAATACTAACCTACAACCATTCAATCAAGAAGTTTTGCAGGAAAAACACTTACATATCATGAAGAAAAGCATGTGAAAACCCTAGTTGTAAACCTTCCTCAAGAGAAATGCCAAATATGCCAAGAAAAGCCTTCCATCAACAAGTGCGTCTCACTTTAAAAGACAAAATACCCAAGCAGGGCACAAAAATCAGACCTCACAAGTGTGAGTTGTGTTGTTCTGTTCAAATGAGGGAAAAACATCCTCAATATATAGTGTATCATGACCCTTAAATTAAAATTAGGTCATTAAAAAATAGCCGACAAGGCTACAAACCAAAATCATACTGTTTTTACATTAACTGCTAAGTAAAAGACATAAATGAGCAAAAAGTGAGACGTCAAGCCCCTCTTAGGGAGACGTTAGGCCCTTTTGGGGCTATTCCAGCATCCATAAGTCAAACGTTAGCCCTTCTTAGGCTCCTCCAAGCTGCCACATGTGCCATCCGTCCTGTCAAATTGCTACACGCTCAAGGAGACGTCAAGACATCCTGGGTGACGTCCTGGTCATCAAAAGGAAAACGTTCCATCTGAAGTGGGTCAACCCCCTTGGGCTGGGCTCAGCGAAAGTGTCCTGGGTGGAACGTCCTTCTTCTTCTCATGTGCAAAGGCTCATCCAATCACTGTCCTGTCTCTGCCCCTGATGGGGTCCCAACAACCATCTGATGGGCTCTTCAGCCCCATGGAGGTCCGAACTAATCATCTCCCCATGTGTACCGGTCCAACTGGTACCTATCCATCGGGCATGGTCCTGCACATCAAAAACTTCGCCCTCCATGGGCTCATTAGCCACAGGGATCATAGCAATGTTAATCACATTTCATCATTAATTTTATCAAATACATGCATAAAACCCCTGATATATCATTCAATAGCTCAAAGATATTACAATGACCTACAATACAAAGTCGAAGAAAAAGACAAAATACTCTATTGGGCCAGCATCCATAGAGAAAGGAAAGTCCCCAGAGGGTATCATCCAAGCCATGTAACACGAGATGATGTGGTCAAAGGATGTCCGGACACATGGGTAGAGTGAAAGACAGGGATGTACGATATTACCTGAGGTGCCTTTGTAGAAGGTGAGCTGTACTCGTCATGGATGCAATTCTTTCCAAGCCCTTTATTGCCTTTATTATTTCTTTCTTTATTGCTTTTTTCCTTTTTCTATTTCAAGGTCTAACTAGAGGACACTGCCTTGGCATGGTGACTAGAGCTGACAGTGTTACCCACAAATACTTTCACAGAGATGATAAGGTTGCCTCGTGATGAGACCCCCTTCCTTTGGCTATGCAACCAAAGGTCACCGCCCTGGCGTGGTAACCAGATAATGGCAATGTCATACTGCTAGGTACCCATTAACATAATAGGCTGGCTCGTGATGAGACCCCCTATCCTCTTGGCTAGGTCTTGTTTTGTTATTTTTCTTAGGGTCCCTCTTATTTCTTGCCGAGAGGCCTTTTATTTCCTTCTCGGGGATCCTTGGGTGAGGCATCTCTAGGTTTTATTTTTATGGCTTTTAACTCTTACCATCTGCTTTTACCTTCTGGGCCTTTAGCCCCTTCTTCCCACGAGATAAGGTGTAACCCCACAAATAGATCATCCTAATGCCCGGACTAGGGGAATGGGACAGATGAGTGGGAAATTAGATGTAAAAGTGATGATGTGACGGGAACGGATGATGGCCCTTCAAAATCCCCCAGTGGCAAACCAAAACCTATGGGTACAAGCTTGTTAGGGTACCTTGTCAATCCCCCCAACCATGGTCAAGTGGGTTAATGTAAGATCCAAGCAATCGTCAGAAATAAAGGGAATTTGATGCATATATCTAAAGGTTATAATGATCAAATATGACACATACCATGATACCTGGACCAATTACCTCATGGAGCAAGAGTCTTTTCTGATACAAGTCCAAGCCGAAGGTGATGGATGCTGCGGCTGCTTGACAAGACAAGTCTGATGAAAGAGAAGAAAGATGGGCCCTCCAGGGCCATGCTCAGGTCAATCCTGCTCTCGGTACTCCATGTCTAGGACCTGTGGGCCTCGAGACATGATCTCCTAGTTATCCCATGAAATCGGGGATAACAGTAACCAACTCTGAAACCATGTTAGATTTTTATAAAATTAGTTAGCGTTAGATTTACCATAGYAATTTAGATCTTCTTTTAACATTCAATAATCATATACTGAAATATAAAGCAGTAGATGAACAAGCACAAGAAGACACAAAGATTTATCCTGGGAAACCCTTCTTCACAAGGGAGAAAACCCAACAAACATTTCTTTAGAGAGAATATCCTTGCCAATACAATATACCATGAGCAAGCTCTATCCATTAGAGCAAACCAACAAAGAAAAATCCCAACAATATGTACTTATCTTCACAAGAGATAACCCAACAATATGGCTGCAACAAACCTTAGCCAGAGCGCTATGGCCTCCAACAACGCACCGCCAAGACAATAAAGATAAGCCCTAGCGAGGGTTATGACAAAATCCTAGCCAACCTATGCCCTGCTTCCGTCTGGACTGCAACTGCTACTAGGCTTGCGCCATTCTTCCTTCTTTGCTGGACGACAACTGCTCTCCACTAGACTTGCGCTATGGATGAGTGAATGTATGTGACAAATGAGGAAGGCATCACCTTATTTATATTGGACTGGGCAGGTGTCTTTTCCGAACATGTGTCTCTTCAAGTAGGGACGACTTGTCTTCTGGAAATTATATTTTCACTTTGTCTTTTTCTTGTGGGGCTGACTTTACTTCTGGAGCATTATATTTCGTCTTTATTATTTTTCCATGGGGCCGAATTCTCTACTGGGATCTTCTAATTTATTTCGGGGCTTCTTCGAACTGTTTAATGGTTTCCTTTGACTTCTTGACATCTTCATCTCTAAGAAAAGTTGTCCCGGAGGTGAATACCTCCCACTACTACCAAAAACATCAACAAGCCAAGTTGAACTTAGGGTGAGAAAATCTAGATGGTCCTTAATGCCAAATTCCATTCATTTGTTGGGCCTTCCGAGTCCTAATGATTATACTTTGTGATCAATTGCCGTTGAACCCAAATTCTCTTGACATTTTGAAGCTCTTTGCATTCCCAAGTATATCCTAGAGACTGAACGAGCACCTAATGCCTTGAATGTACTAGGATGGAAATGCATGATGCTTGACTAGAATTTTCCATGGGGATACTCCAACCACTTTCTCAATCATCCATTAAGCTACAAAGGTTTTGCCTTGAGCTCCAACGTGAGTTAGGTCCCTCTTTTTTCCTTTGGAAGTTTGCAAATGTTCCAAGCCACCAAGGGAATCATGGCTCGCCCCAAAAAAAATTAGGCAACACCATCTCTAGTAGTTGGTATCTCCACTTTAATGGGAAAATTTCCAAATACAAGTTGAGTAATAGATATGTCATGATGCCTGAATTTTGGCAACTATTGTGATTTTCCTTGTGAAAACAAGATCTTGTTTATTCCATCATCCGATGTTCTTTTCAAACTCGTTCATTGGTCACCTTGATTGCTATTTTTGGGAAATTGCAATGCTAAAAAGAATACCTAAATACTTGATAATCTTCATTGACCTTGGTATTCCCCACTTCCTATTCCTCCTGCTAGGAGGTTTGTCCCAACCAATAAGATTTTTTTTTTTCTTATCCTCATTGAGAACTTCTTGATGCTTATACAAAAATACCAAGACACAACATGGTGCCCGTTGTCACAAAATATAGCACTTGTGAAAAGATTTCACAAGATGCTAAACTTGCGTAACAATTGGAAGTAATTGCCACTGTCACCTAGGAAACTACTTCCCTTGTTTTAGTGATGGAAATAGATCCAACACAAAGGAGGCTTTCCTTGTGACCTCAAGGGATCCTATGGAAAGCTAAGGGCAAGTCTATGGCCCCCTATATTGGTCACTCGATGAGAGATAGGCTAGGTGAAGGGAAAAAACAAGGACAAGATGAGATAATTGTTCAATTGAGTGTGTGCAAAGTATTTCAATGTTTCAAAACAATTATTAAGTCTAATCAATGCAAAAAAAAATCCCGGAACACTAACTATCAAGTGAAATTGAACCTCTGTAATGCAGTTGCAGCAATTGACAATGTTATATCAGGAAAGAATATCTTATAACAGCAGCAAGAAATCGGCTCTTGAAATCAACAAATAAATTCTCATAATATGACCCTTAATGAGTAGAATAAGATCCAAGTGTCAAACAATGCTTTCAACCTTCTTTAACCATGATATTAAGTAAGTTATCAGCAATTTAACCAAGCCCTAATGGCTGTAACTAATGACTATGACAGGAACAAGTGAATGACTTGATATGCAAAGTGTTAGGCTAGAATGTGCATGAGAATGCAATAAGGTATCTAACTAGAAAGTCTCTTTTGAGAGTGAAAGATGTTGAAATATTGTAACTGCGAAGAATATTCTAATTATAATTGAGTTATTTTTATATAGATCAAATTCACTTTTGTGGATTGGTCAAACCCTAGTTATATGATGGTGTTTGTAAATTCGGCCCCAAGGAATAAATAAAGTGGTTCTAACCACTATTAGGAGAAGTCAACCTTGCTTGGTGAAGAGAGATAACCCTAGCACCCCTCAACTAGTATAAATAAGAGGAAATGGCGCCTCATTCTCTCACTCATTTAAGTCACTCATTTAGTGCGCAAGTTTTGAAGGAAGCTGCAGTTGGAAGAAGGAGAAGAGAGAGGCGCATACTTAGTGTTGGATATTCTTGGTGGTTTGGTCTTTAGTCTTGGCATTGTATTGACAATCTATATTAAGGAAGTTTTTGCTGGGTTTTCTCCCTCATGAGGGTTTCCCAGGATAAAATGTTGTGTACCTTGTGATTGTGTTTCTCTTAGTGATCCTATTTTGTGTTAATATCTTTGAAAAGCATTAAAACTTAACAAAATAGATTTTATCAAGGTTTTGTAACACTTTGTGAGCCTAAGACTAGTGTTGTTTTCCTTTCTTTGGGAAAATGGAGTCAAAGCAAACACTTGGGAGCTTGCTAAAGGAAAGAGAGGGGGTTGAAGATCCAAACTTGGATCATAAAACCAACCAAATCTTTTAGGAAACAAACCCTAGGGGTTATACGATCATAAACCCTAGGTGTTGTTTTCATTCTTTAGCGTTTAGCAACAAGATCTTAATTGAACTAGGTCAAACCCTAGAGGTTATACCATCATAAACCCTAGGTCTTGAGCTAGCCAAAGACAAACCCTAGGTGGATAAACAATATTAACCCAGAGACTAGGTCTTAAATGCTTTAACAAATTAAGATGAATAAAAATAGGGAGGGGGATAAACAATAATAATCCCTCCTAGGGTTTTTAGCAAAATTGAACCTAGCACACGAGGTAACATGCAACAATTAACCATCTTATAGAGCATCCACCATAATATACTGTCAGGTTATGGCAAAAAACATAACTCCACACGCTTGTCTTTTGCATTATCATAAATGCTTATAAATACATTTTTGAGTGACGGTTGGTATCCACTTCCTATCACCTACAACTCTTCATATTTACAATCATATTTACATAGGTAACACAATCTCGAGGATTACATGTCCAACATTCCCCCCATTAATCCGAAGGGGTGTGTGTGAGTCCAAGCATTATTCTGAACTTTTCAATTTTTTCTCTTCCAAGCGCTTTGGTGAAGTTGTCCACAATTTGCTCATTTGTGGAACAATGTCTCAAGTGAATAGTTTTGGCCTCTACATGATATCGAATAAGGTGATACTTTGTGTTTATGTGCTTAGTTCAATCATGGAATCTGGGATTCTTGGCCAACTTGATTGCATAAGTATTGTCCACTAGAGGAGTGGAATTCAATTGTTTCTCTTGCAAATCTTCAAGTATTTTCCTGAGCGACACAATCTCCTTCGTTGCTTTTGCAATTGCCACATACTCTTTCTCTATTCAGGAATCTACTGGAACTGACTGTTTGTGTGATCTCTAAGAGACCACTGCTGATCCAAGACTCATGAGATAGTGAAATGTCCCAAATCCCTCAGATATGGATATTTACTGCTACACTGGTGATATGGTTGCAAATATGATGCGCTGAGGTTTTTGACTAAGTTTTAAAAGGTTTGTGGCTGCGTTTTTGCGGTGTTTATATGTTAATATCATGCATGCAATTGTTTTGGAACCAGGAACAACTCAATATATTGAATTAATTGAAATAACAAGAATTACATCATAGCATGCGAAAACTAAAGAGAATAACCTCAACTAGATCGTATAGAGATGATCTTAGCTGGAATACAATGCAAAAAAATAAAAAAAATACTCATATCAAAGAGGAATGACTGGATCTATGATCAACAATGTGGATCCACTGCATGCATGGGTGGATTTGCTGCATGCAACCAAAAATACCCATAGCCATTGTTGTTGGAGATTGGAAAACTCGCCCTATTGACTATACTCGTCTGATCGTATTGAAAACTGCCCCAGATGGGTCGCCCTACTCCTTAGCACACTTCCCCTCCCTGCTGGTTGGAATATCGGGCCTTTGCTGATTTGCCAGAACCTCGAATGGACTCCCTCAACCCTTGTGCACTTCCTCATTTGGAGGGCATGTTTTTGAAGATTTACCTGGCGAAATGTAGTGATATTTGTTTCAATGGAAGTGCCTTGGCCTCCTCTCCAATGGGTTGAAAGGATATGGGATTCTCTGCCCTGGTTGGGCCTATCGACCCCTTTTATGCCAAATCTTTGCCTCAAACCCTCACGCTGTCAGTGGATAAGTGCACACTTGCTTGCGCTGCCTCTACCTGCTGCTTTATACTGAAGATGAAGATCAATGAAGAATCTAGATGGTACTTCCGACAGCTAGGGGTGTCTCTCAACACCGAAACCTGTCATGAATGGTGGTTTCCTCCAAAAATCCACAAAACAATGGAAGGTCGACTTCCCTCTCTCTGGAACCTGTTTCTAATACTTAAATCATCATAATGAGGAATTAGGTCGACTTTCTTCCCTTTATACCTCCTCTCGTCTAATTCTCCGTTCACTTAATTAATTAAATGACTTTTCCACTAAGTTATGATTTAATGTTCACTTAAGTCATTTTACCCCCTTTTTGTTCTAATTGGACGTTCACTTTATCACTTAAATGACGTTTTTCCCTAAGTTTCACCTCAATGATCAATTAAGTCACTTAAACACCATTTTTCCTCCTTAATGTCACTTTCAGGTTAGACTTTGGCGAAATGACATTAATTAGAGATGTTATTCCCCTTTTTAACTTGACTATAGTCTACGGGAACATATGGACTATTAAGTCGCTCTCTGTAGAGATCATCATTGGGAAAGGGACATTATAGTCCTCCCTTCCCGAGATTGCTTGTCCTCAAGCAACATCAAACCTGGGTGTTGTAGTATCTACTCTCCCTCCCATGTAGCATCCTCCACTGGAAAGTCCCCTCCATCTGATAAGGCACTTCTTGATAACTCGAATCCTCAACCTGTGCTCTCTGTGCTCCAGAACGTCCTCTGGCACCAACTCCAATTGACCCTCCTCGTACAATGGTGGTAACTCCTCTGAAGTAGTAATCTGTTGTTCCACTGCCTTCTTGAGGCAAGAAACGTGGAACACATTATGAATATTACTTCCCTATGGTAGCTCTAACTCGTAGGCCACCTCGCCAATCCTCTGGGTGATCCTGCAAGGCCCATAGAACCAGTGTTTCAAATTTTTTCCCCACTCTTCTTCATGGAAGATTGTCTGTATGGCTGAAGTCTTTGACCATCTCTGGTGGTGTGTGGGTTTTCCATCTGTGCAAAAGGGTATTGTTGGTCAAATAGTCTCTCGGCACTCCATATCTACAACCTGAGGGCCTCGAGACATGATCTCCTTAGTTATCCACAAAATGGGGATAACAGGTCCAAATACCGGCTCATACTTAATCAAGAGTGTCCTGATCTCTGGGTGATATTGCTATCTGCCATCTGCATCCCTCTTGGTGGTAATGAAGCACTCGACGACATATGGCACATCCCCTTGTCTGAAGATCCTCTCCATTCTCTTAGTTGACACTGCTCTGGGTGTGATCCTAGACATGCCCCTCAACACTACCCTTGACCCATTTGTGTATCTGAAGCTCATCATCAAGGCCTGGTAGTTGAATCCAATCTCACCCAACACGTACAACCACTGAACACCCAACACTACATCAGTGTCTGATAAGTCTACTACATAAAATGTATAGGCCACTGTGTAGTTACCTAATTTAACTTCCAGATATGGTACCATGTCCAGGCAAGTCACGGTGTATCCATTCGCCACTGCTACTGTAAATCCCTCAAACTCCTTAGCTTGTAACCCTCTCCTGGCTACCAATGCTACATCTATGAAATTGTGGGTTGCCCCACCATCCGCCAGTACTGTGACACGCTGCCCCTGTATAAGCCCCTTGATTCTAATGTTGTCATACCTTGGCACTCTCGAAAGGGTTGCTATGACACCCAATTTCACTGGTACTTGTGGTTTGGTCGTCCTACCTGGCTGCGGTTCTGTCTGCTGTGGAGGTTTCTCTCGAGTCTGTCCGTGCTCATGCACATGCTCCTCCTCCGAACTATTGTTTGGTGTGGGGATGATCTCCTCCTCCTCCCCATCACTGTCTGATGCCACCTCATTATAGTGTATATGTCCCTTGCTCAAGCATCTGTGTCCCGGTACCCACAGATCTTTGCAGTTGAAGAACAACTTCTTCCTCATCAACTCACGCCTGGTCTCATCATCCAACTTTTCTTTACCTTTACAATCTCTCAGAGGATTTATCTGATCCTTGTATTTCTGTGGAACCAAGGGTTTGGAGAAGGACTTTGGTTTCTGCATTAAGTCTCCCATATCTCTAGTGCACAGTATGGTTGTTAATATTATGGTAGCTGCGGGAGGTATTTACCTCCACGTGTGAACCTGACGAGAATAGAAGACTCCGGGAAGCAAGAGAAACCCTAATGAGTTGGTTAATAACCCTAGAAGCCTTGTCGGCTCAAGAAGATAATTTATATTAGGCTATTAGCCTCCAAGAGAAGAAGTCGGCCAAAAATAATAATAATATACTGAATAGACACTTATCCAGAAGGAGAAGTCGGTCCCAACAAAACTGGCGGGATTACTATAAATACAGGGTGCCAGTTCTCATTTGTAGCATCTCAGAATTGCAGTTCTGTAGTTTGGTGCGCACTGCAGTTGCAGTCTTGTGCGCAGGTTTGGAGGAAGAGCTGGTGCAGCTGCAGCAGCAACAAG
Source organism: Picea engelmannii (assembly GCA_009831015.1). NCBI lineage: Eukaryota > Viridiplantae > Streptophyta > Pinopsida > Pinales > Pinaceae > Picea > Picea engelmannii. Next base: position 620,176 of record ML778995.1, read on the forward strand.
TTCTCAGTATTGGCTTGAATATCTCTTGGCTAGGGTTTGGACTATCTGATCATCTTTTTTTGTGATGCGCTATCCTTGGGGAAAGGTGCGCTACTCTCTATATGGCTATCTAGCCTAGGGTTTGCTTCCGGAGGAATTCTCAGTCAAGGTTAAGGTGCTCGGAGGGAGGCTTCGGCCTATGGTTGGGTGACGAAGGTATCGTCAATGGTAAAACGAGCACACCATCTTCTATATTCTAACAATGGCATCTTGTAGGGTGTGAGGCTTCAAATCCTTTACCCAACCCCTTAATGGATCTGTCAGTGCCTCAGAAAAAGAATCACCAACCTGTGATCAGATATGTTAGACACTGCTACTGCTTTTCGCTGAAACTCTGAAATGAAGGCCTCGACCGATCTGGTCTGCCGCAACTGTGTCAGGTCTCAAAAATGGAGTTCTGGATCCCTCCGATCAAAATCTCTCCATCATTTCTTCTGTGAACTCCAAGCAAGATGTGATACGACTGTGACCCAAGGTCACCAGTCCATGATACCACCACACGTGGGCTTCCCCCTCCAAGTGCAAGGTAGCCAAGCTTATAGCTTTTGACTCTGTCATTTGGTTAAACTTGAAATAGGTATCAAGGTTTTGGACCCATGCTTGAGCTGAACACCTGGACGAACCGTCGAAAGAAGGGATGGTCAGTTTCCCAACCTGCGAATCTTCCTCGCTGAGATATAGGTGTGAGTGGGTGTCTGGTGTCCACTCAACCTTGCTGGGTTCCCATTGGATCCACCTCCATGGTGTCCCATGGAACCACTCTCTCCACCTGCTATATTTGCACCCGTCGTGCCCATACTGTTTTGGATCAACTGTGTACTGATTGCCATTTGTGTTATGGTGTGCATCATATCCCGTTTCCCTCTGGAAAGATCGTTCAACATAGCTTGAGTATTGTTGTAAGGAGCCTCTAGGCCTTTCCCCTTGCCCTCTGGAATATCATGTCTGTCACCCATCTTACTTTCTAATTCGGCCTCTGTCTCTGAACTGATATGATCTCTGTCTCTGTCCTCTGTCTTTGTCTCTCTATCTAAATGAATATGGAAGGGATTGTAGTCTCTCATGTTTCTGTCCCTTTTGTCTCTACTATGACCCCTACGGTACTAAATGTACTCGTCCCCGATGCGACCTCTTCTCTCTGGGTATTCTGCAAACTGTCCCAAGAATCATGGGATCATGAGATAAGTGCTTCTTCACAGGTTGGCATGAAGAAGGCTTTGATACGAGTGAAATATCCCAAATCCCTCAGATCTGGATATTTACTGCTATGCTGGTGATCTGGTTGCAGATCTGCTCCGTTGAGGTTTCTGACTGAGTTTTAAAAGGTTTTTGGCTGCATTTTTGTGGTGTTTATATGGTTATATCATGCATGCAATTGTTTTGGACCCAAGAACAACTCAATATCTTGAATTAATTGAAATAACAGGAATTACTTCATAGCATGCGTAAACAAAAGAGAATAACCTCAGCTAGATTGTATAGAGATGATCTTTGCAAATACACCCAACACATTCTGGTGTAATCATCAATAAAATTCATGATATATCTATTGCCATTTGTAGAAGGAATATGCATAGGGCCACACAAATCAAAATGAATAGTTCAAGTTTTCTACATGCTCTGGAAGTAGAATCATGAAATGGTTGTTTGCTATGCTTTCCAAGTATACAAGCATTGCATTGCTTCAATTTCCTAGGAATAGTAGGAAAACTAGAAACACCATTCTTTCTCGACAAACAGAGACTGTCATAATTAATATGGCCAAATCTAGCATGCCAAAAAAGACTAGATGGCATTATACTTGCGTCGTGATGAGAGAGGTATGCAACATTTTACCTGGGTCATGATGAGAGAGGTATGCAACATTTTGTGTATGGGAAGTTGTCCCTTTTAGCTTCAATAGTCTTCCATCTTCCATTCCGGTCATGACAACTATGTTGTCAGAATCCTTCCTTATTTCAACTTTGCCACCAAACATATGAACAGAGTGGCGTCGTTGTCTGATGTGTGTTATTGCAGGATTTGTAGTTGTACAAAGCCCAACACAAGATAACCAAATCTTGCGTAACTACAGGATATCCTACCACTGTCACCTTAGTTAGAAATCCCCTCGTTTTAATGATAGAAGAGGTCCACCAAAGGGTAGGCTTCCCCGGTGACCTCAAGGGATCAAAGTAGCAAGTTTGTTATCCAAGCCTACAACCCCCTCTCTTGATCACCTTGTTGACTGCCTATTCAACTAGGGGGTCAAATCTATGTACCATGAAGATATGCATCAACAGATGCAAACATGTCGAAGATTATTTGGTTCTACGGGGCATTTTTTGCCTCCACACATCTTTTTGTAATCGGAATTTCCACACCCCTGCGTTGGTTAATAATGTAATAGGTCTGCATGGATCATAGTTAGGTCAGTTACCTTGGGATTTCTTCATTAGGAGAGTTCCTTTCACTGAGTGTTTTTTATCCTCAGGTTATTAATTTGGCTTTTCAGCCTTATTAATTTCCCTTGAGTTTTTCACTCCCACCATTAATAATTCCTCCAAAGTGGTGAAAGATGTTCTAATGGAGTTTTCCTCCGGTAGCTAGTGTTTAGGAATTATGTAAATGACCATGTATGACATCTCAGAAAGTTTTGCCGAATTCCGTCGAGTCTAGATAGGTTTTTTTTAATTAATTAAAATTGCCTAAGGTTGGGTAATTTAATTAATTAATTTTAATTATTTTTGAGCAAATATTGTAAAAACTAGGTCCTTGGGTTTTTGCTAGGGGTATTTGTGCTCAAAAGAAATGGAATGACACCCCCTACACCCTTGGGCCAAGTTTCAGCTCAGTCGGACAACTTTTGCTATGTGTTTGTCCACCAGGAGTCTCAGTTAGTCAAAACAACAATTTTAATTTCTAAGTCATGACATAGGAAAAATGTCATTTTTGTAATTTATGAGCTAATGGGGTAAAGTAACGATGGAAAATGGTAAGAGAGATGATTCCTAACCTAAACCAACCTTAACCCAACCTTTTTACACCCCCTTACCCACTCATCCACTCAAACCCTCACGCCCCTAGGGGGATTTGTGCCCTCTCTCCATGCAAAAACGTTTTAACTTTGATTTATTTGAGTTGTGGGCCCCTCCCTCAAGTGGTGCGCCCTTCCTAGCCTACCACCTCACACATTAGCTTGGTGCCACTCCCTCTCACCCATTCCACATCATCAATCCTTGCCAAAACCCTAGGTGGTGCGCCCCCCTTCTTGGGATTCTCTCTTATGCTTGGGTTTTGACCAAGGCTGTTGGGAGCGCGGAGCGGGAGCGAGAGCGGGAAGCGCATATTTTCAAAAATCTCCAGGAGCGGGAGCGTTTCGGGAGCGTTTTTTATATAATACATAAAAAATATATATTTTGATATATATATATATATATATATATATATATATATATATATATATATATATAAAACATACA
>ML778996.1:4294-61721 GCA_009831015.1 Picea engelmannii
AGCAGTTGGAGGACAAAGAAGAAGAGGAAGAGCCCAGGATCAGGATCGTGGAACGGTGACCGGCCTCAGAAATCATTGTAAGTTGGTTCATATTGAAGCTAATAAAAAAAAGATACTTTTCCCGTCCCGCATACATGAGTCTCGTCTATGTTATTTGATTTGTGTTTATCTCTAACCCTAGAATAGATCAGTAGCATGCATGCATAGTCTTGTCTTGATTGCAGGGAAGCTTTTGGAAGGAGCAGCAGCAGCAAGGGGATAAGAAGCTCAACGGAGGATCTACTTCAGCCGTCCGGAAAAAGGTTGGTTCATTCTTCTCTTGTGTGCATGTGAAAATCGGGGTTTCAGATTCGGGTAGAAGGTTAAAAGTTAAGTCTTGAGGGTCATGATTTGCGTATAAGCTTAGAGCCCTAGCTTATTAGTCCGTAGGGTAGAATACCCAACAACAGTAAGAAGACCTAATAAAAGCTTTTACTTCTAGAAGGATCTTCCTCTAGATTATTCTTTTGGGTAGATAGATTTAGTATAAATACAAGTAGAGGGTATGAGAAGTTTTGTCTTGAGAATTATTGTAATAGAGTGTTGCTCTACTGGAGGTTTCCCCCTCGAGGAGGCAAGTGAACATTGTTTCCTATCAATAAAGGTATTATTTTGGTGTTGTGGCTTCATCTATTGTGTTGTTTTGTTGTTATTCTCTGCAATATTTATGTTTTTGGCTATTATAATAGATTTGGTACCTTACATAGCCATCTGATCTATACTTGTTCATGAATACCCACTTGCGGTTGATTGGTTTGGTTTTGAATGGAAGATCCACCAACTTCCATGTCCCATTCTTAATGAGAGCACCATATTCCTTCTGCATGGCTTCTTTCCCTTCATCATGAGAAGTGGATTCTTCAAAGGAAGTCGGTTCAAGGTTAGTATATAAATTCAACTCACAATCATACGAAACATCCATGTCATCTACATCACCCAGGTTTGAATTACCTACATTACCTCCATCTTGCCTTGAGGACATCCTGGTTCTTGTCTTTCCAACCTCATTGGGATGAGCACTTTCAAGTTTTTTTGTGAGCCATTTTGGTGGACATTTTTGAGATGATCCAGGTTTCTCAGCTGATTGATATGGTGTTGATTTCTCATCAAACCTCAGCTTTTCAATCCTCTTGATCACATCATCCAAATGAATTTTAGGTTTTAATGAAGTGGCAAGAACTTCTTCATGCGGGGAAGATGGTGCTTCAAAAGGAGTTTCCAGAGATTGACCTAAGATAGGGATCCCCCTTCAAGATGTGGATTCTCATCATCAAATTCATGATATGTCTTTACACGAGTGAATCTATCTAGATGATCATGTTGCCTCTCAACAAATTCATCTTTCTTAGAGGATTCAAGAAATATTACATCTCTGGAAAGGATGAATTTCTTGTTTGTCTCATCGTAAAGACGATACCCCTTGTTCGTATTTGAGTACCCTGAGAAGATGCACTTCTGAATCCTAGCATCAAGCTTACTTCTTTGTTGCTTAGGAAGCAAGGCATAGCAGGTGGAACCAAAGACCCTAAGATGCCTCACCAAAGGAATGCAGCCATACCACATTTCATAAGGAGTATTGTTTTGAAGAGCATGAGATGGACATTGTTCTTCACATAAACTACACATAGAACTGCAATGGCCCAAAACATCAATTTTACATTCTTGAAACATCATGGAATGAACCATATTTAGGAGTGTCATGTTCATTCATTCAACCACACCGCTCTATTGGGGATTGTATGGAACTATGGTTTTATGTTTGATCCCATGTTGGCGAAGGTAGCTTTCAAATTCATTAGGTGTATATTCTCTTCCATTATTAGTGTGAAGAGAGCCAATACGAGATTGAGCTCCATTTTGAATCCATACATGAAAATTTTTAAGTTTCAAAGACTTGTGATTTATATTTCAGCAAATACACGCAACACATTTTGGTGTAATCATCAATAAAAGTCATGATATATATATTCCCATTTGCAAAATGAACATGCACAGGGCCACACAATTCAAAATGAATCGGTTCAAATTTTCTACATACTCTAGAAGTAGAATCATGAAATGGTTGTTTGCCATGTTTTCGAAGGATACAAGCATCACATTGCTTCAATTTCCTGGGAATAGTAGGCAAACTAGAAACACCATTATTTCTCAACAAATGGAGACTGTCATAATTAATATGACCAAATCTAGCATGCCACAAAAGAAAACATGAGAGAGGTATGCAACATTTTGTGTATGGGCATATGTTCCTTTCAGCTTTAAGAGTCTTCCATCTTCCATTCTAGTCATGACAACCATGTTTTTAAAATCCTTCCTTATTTCAACTTTGCCACCAAACATATGAACAAAGTGGCCTTGTTGTCTGATGTGCACAAGAGACAACAAGTTTCTTTGCAGCTTGGAAAGATAGAGTACATTATGCAGAAGAAAATCTAGGAGTCCAAGTAACTTAAGCTTGATGGTGCCCATTCTTGAAGGTTCGAGACTTGATCTATCTGCAAAATACACCATGTCATTTACATTTTCATCGAAGTCTTTGAAGAAGTTTCTTTGGAATGTCACATGGGAGGTTGCACCTGTGTCAAGAAGTCATGCATATCTCCAATAAGCAAAAGAAGTGTTAAACACATCTTCAATTACTCCTATATTGCAGTGGGCAACAATGTAATGAGTAGGTGTTTTACCTTTCATCAGCCCTTTATCTTTGCCTTCTTTCTGATCTTGTTTATCATTGTCCTTTATTATGCATCTATTTCCTTCATGTCCATTCTTTTCACAATGGACACAATGAAGATCAAATTTCTCATGGGGATTATGCCAACCGCCCTACTTGCTTTTTTTTTGAGTCCTCTCTTTTTGCCTTCTCCTATGGAACTTTGGGACATTTCAACATGCCACCCATTCTTACCATTCAATGTATGAATGGCATCTAGATCATCTCGATGATCATCGAACTTAATGAAGGTATAGCCTAGGTGGCTCATAATAAGATGTATGCACCACATGATCAAAATTATTCTCCTACTCAGGTCATACGTGAATGCAATGGATACAACAATGCTTACAACCGATGTTAAGGAGTGAACACAACAACTCGATATAGGCTATGAAATAACATGTGATGGTGAGTATCAATCGTGTTTCCATGGCATTGTAACTGTTACTGCCACCGAGATGTTTCCAAACATTTCTCTCTCATACAATGGTCGATCATGCAATATGTCTCTTAAGCACTTCAATATGTCTCATTCTACTTTCCTCGGTCGGGCTTCTTCTTCTATCCCACACTGTTAATACAATGGAGTATATAGCATGAGAACAAAATGAGAGCAGATCAGTATCGACCACTAAATGAATAAACTAGGGTTTACACAGTGAGAGGTATCATAAATTGTAATGCACAAAGAAGAAAAAAAAAATTGGAGAAAGGAATTACATAGATAATATGAATGAGGTGATTGACACTCATTTTCCACATAAGAACACACAGGGAATTAACCAGACAATCAACCAGAGAGGCTGACGGGAAGTGTAGTGTCCCCAAGGCCGAACCCCATTTGTGAAACATGTTTTAAAAGAAATTGTAATTATGTTTTATAGGCTGGTGAGCCAAGTTTTGTATAAGCTGGTAGGCTTATGTGTCTGTCAGGCCAGGGAGCCTAAGTGTTGAGGGCTAGGAGCATGCTATTGTACTTGTATGTATGCAGAATGATTAATAAAATATAAACATCGCCATGTGCAGACCGACCACGATGAATGAGTGAAGGGGGACTGAGCATCCACAGAGTGGGCAAGGAATTAGGGGTTGTAGGTGGAAAAAGGGGCTAAGTGTTGAGCCTAGGGGGGGCTTAAGCCTTGGGAATAATATTTTAATATTATTCCAAAAGAGAAATGCATTATATGTTTTAACCTAAGTCCTTTTGGAAGGACATGTGATTTCCAGATGGTGGGAGGCACGCACGTTGCAGGAACGCGTGCAGTCGCATGGGTGACAAGTGTCAACCCTGACCATGGAATAAAAGGGCGAGATGAGCCGTGTTGGGGGTTCCTCCTCCATGGGACTCACGGACTGCCAGAAGGGAAGGGGTCTGACTCTTGCAGAAAAACCCTCGTACATCCTCTGAACCGAAGAAGGCGTGTATCTGTGTTTTGTCTGGGATAGCCGATACATCCCCGGTCTGAACTGTCTGAACCTGTGTGACCCTGGCGTGGATTGTCTGTCACGCATTCTTGACACTAGAGGGTGAGTCTATCCTGGGTAGGGTGGAGGGGAAACAACCATTCTGTCGGAGGAGGGGGTTTGTGTAATTCCCTGCAGAAATGGCTTCTCAGGCAATTCTGAATATCAACACGTGAGACCTAATTGCCATTGCTGAGTTGGTTTTGGAGAGGTCCAAGTCTGTATTCCCGGTGAATTGTGCAGTCAGACAGAGATGGATTGCGCGTGAATTGTTGTCCAGTGCAGGTGGTAATAGAGCCTGTGTGTGATATCTCTCTAGGGGAGGGAGGTGGATGTTGTTGGAAGAGGTTTCTTCCAGAGAGTGTCCAGCACCAGCTTCAGGCTCCGAGACTTCCTGATCCGGCCTGTTGCCGAGGCCAAGAGAGGGAGGTTAGCACCGATGGACTGTTCTTGTGAAGGTGTATACTCCCGGGTGGAACATGCATGTGGGGAATGAGAGTCTGGGAGTAGTGGGCGTAAGATGGCATCCTGGAAAGAATCCTTCCAGATTCTAAGTGTGGTTTTCCCTGTAACCCCAGCCTAGTTAGGATTCCTTGCCTTGGGGTGGAGCTTAGTCCCAGCTTGGGGGTGACCCACTGTTGAGATGATGAGCAGTGTGGTCTAAGGTTTGGAGGTTCGTGGAAGGGCTGCACTTGGTTGGTGGATTTCACCACTGTCATAAGATAAGTGTCTAACTATGTTCTTATCACATTTTGGCATGGCTGTGTTGTATATATTATCATGTTTTCCGCTGTGTATATGAATTAGTATGAAGTGCAATTGATTGTTAATTATGGCAATAATTCATATGAATACTCTATGTAGAATGTGTTTACTTGTTTAAATGCATGTGGAGTATATACTGGACTGTATGTGTTATGTGAAAAGTGTGTACAGATTGTTACATAGTGCGTTAAAAGCCTTGGTAAGCAAAAAGGTACACTACAAATTGGTATCAGAGCGAAGGTTTCGACACTGAGCCTAGATGGGCCAGTGGAGCGGTCTTTGGACTGATAATGCGAAGGGAAATTGAGTCGGGAGGACCAATTTCGGACCTTGGTTTGCTCTGAAGCGTCAAGGAGACACTTGACGAGTTTTATTAAGAACTCAGGAAGTATAGCGGTGCTATGAAACCGCAGGCTGATGTGGTCTATGGCCACGGGGAGACAGGTCTCTACACCAATGGTGTTAGAACCTTAGGATCTGTTCGGGAGGGAAGGCGAGCCCTCGTGACCGTCGGATCCGGGGAAAAAGTACGTAGGATTTAAAATTCCTTTTGAAGTACATAGGAAATATGGAAATCGCAATATGCGAAATTCTGAGTTGGTTAGGAACCGTCTGAGCCGTAAGATCTCGGCCGGAAAACCCGTCAACCATAGGATCTGTTGGGAGATGTCCGAAGGTTAAACCTCCGAGACTAGAGGCGAAAGAGTCGACGAGATCTGGAGCCGTTCGTTGGAGAGAGACACGTGGCGGAGAACGAGCGCCCGTCGGCACTTTGGTGCATCGGGAAATTGGCGTATCGTAGTTCCTGAGGACAAGAAACTCGAGACATCACAAGTCGCGAAAACCCGGAGAAATCGCGACCGTCCGTCAGATAGGGGACGCGTGACAACCATCGACGCCATCGGGAAAAGTCCCGATAATGAAGCCATCCATCGACGTTTGGTCCATCGGGATATCGGGAATCCCGTGGACGTGGGGTTTATGCACTTTGGAATCGTGAAACGCGAAACCCCGATGAGTGGGGAACAACTGTCAGCACATCAGAGCTGAGGACAGTGCCATAGTGGAGACCAGCTGCCAGCACGACAGAGAGTCGGAATTCGAGGAGTCGGGAATCCCATAGGCATATGCATTTTGGCATCGCAAACCCCGAAACCCCGAGGGGTAAGGTTGCGATCATAGGGTGATGGTCACATTGGCCGGAAGCTATAGCCAGAAGGGCTAGCTGAAGATAAGGCGCGTCGGGAATCGGAGAATCGCGAGTCTTGGGGGACGATTGTATTTTGACATCGAAAACCCTGAAACTCCGATGCAGAGGTTTGACTGAGGTCATATGGTAGCGGTCGCGTGGACCAGGGCCTAGCCAGGAAGGCTAGCGCACAAAGGGGACGCATTGGGTTTTTGAAGCTCGAAATCCCGACAAGAAGGAAAGGCTGCGGTCTTATGGATTCTGGTCATATGGGCCAAGAACCTAGCAGGAGGGCTAGCGCGTGAAAAAGAGCTCATCGGTGATCGGGGAGTGGAGAGATGAGAAACTCTCAACATCAGGAAGCTCGAAACTCCAAAATCCCAAAACTTGAAGTCCCGAAATATCGAAAATTGAAGTTTCGGACACCCGAAAAACACAGAGCTGAACTGAGCTCAGACAATTCGTGAAATCGAAACACTTTATTAAACATCGATGGTTATGAAATATGATGAATTGTCAAGGGACGAAGGCTCGACAAATTTGAGTCGTCTGCGTATTAGATTGCAGAAGACTGACGAGTGCCATAACTGTTCGGAAATTGCCTCAAACGCAAAGAAATGGGAGAGATACATAATACTTCTAGTTCAAGAAACTTGTTTAAAATGAAATGTCTTTTATTTTGTCCGAACTGGTTTATGAATATTGTGGATTGTTTGTGAAGGTTTAAATGGCCTGACAAATTTCAAATTTGATTGCACAGTGTGTGTGCAGAGTTAATGGAGGGCAATACTCCAGTTAACCAACGCTGAGTATGGAGTGGGAAAGGTACGGACTACCCCTGAAATAGAAGACGAACAGAAAGGAAAGGATGTTAACCTGGGAGTCGAAGGATCGAATTCCAATGGGCATGGAAAGGAGAAGGATAAGGAAGAACACATAATGAAAATCCTTGAAGGATTGCAAAGAGAGGCCAAGGCTCGCCGAGATGATAGCCGAAATCTCATGAAAGTCAGAGATCGACAGGGTGGCCTAAACTTAAAATTTTTGAAGAGTCTGGAAAGAATAGAGAAGAAACTCGAGAAAGGAAGAGACTCCAGTACGACGGAGAGTTGCAGAACCCATGGGAGATGAAGTAGGTCGAGGAGTGGTAGCCGACATCTTAGTCGCTCCCAAAGATGTTCTGAATGTAAGACAAACAGTAGTTCAAGCCCATCACCTACCAGAAAATATTGGAAATCAGGAAGGGAGGAATTGAAAGGAGAGATGAACAAGATTAAGCCTCCAACATTCGATGGAGAACATAAGAGGGAAGAAGATGCCGAGACATGGTTGCTTGGCATGAAGAAATACTTCCAATTGCATAATTATTCCGCCAATGCAGAAGGAAGAATTGCAATGTACCAACTGAAAGGAAAAGCATCCATGTGGTGGGATCAGTTTGTGTAGGTGCAGCACATCAGAGAGAAAGAGGTCACTTGGAAGGAATTTAAGAGGTATTTCGAGAAGAAATACTTTACTAAAAGATAATATGACAGAAAGATAAAGGAGTTCTTCAAACTCAAGTTGGGCAGTATGACCATGGATGAGTATGAACGAAGTTTTCTGGAACTGCTGAAGTATGTTCCATTTATCAAAGACAAGGCTGTCAAGATTCAGAGGTACCTGAGTGGATTGCCACCTTCCATTGGAGACAAGATTCAATACGATGATCCTAAGACTATGGAAGAAATGATAAGAAGGTCGAAATTCTTATACGAAGAGTAAAGAGAAAAGCCTACCTTTCAGAAGGCTTGGGAGGACTAGAAGAGAATTAAGAAGGAACAGAGGCAGAAGGGAGACAAGCCTTCCTTTTTCCGAAACAGTCGCCAGGGGCAGCCATCGTTTAGAGAGTTGAGAAGGACCGAAGAGGGTGCACAAAGACAGAGACTGATGCCCATTCAATGTTGGGGCTGTCAAAGAAACCACAAGTACATAGACTGTCCCCATAAAAATGGTAAGGCAAGAATTGTACATACTGTTCAGCAAGCTGAAACAGTGGAGGATTTGGGCAGCAGAATGTCGAGGATCTACACAGCCCTGGACAACAAGCAAGCGGAATTTCAATCGCACATGATTGAAGTGGAAGGTATGATCAACAACCGACCACTTGTTATTTTAATTGATTCAAGGGCTAGCCATAGTTATGTAGATCCTAGAGTGGTGGAAAGTTTGCATCTAATGAAGAGCAAACATGAGAAGTCTTAGTTAGTGCAGTTAGCCACAGGGATCAAGAGGAAGGTCACTGAATTGGTTAAGTCCTGTTCGGTGGACATGAAAGGAATGAGCACTAAGGCTGAATTGAACATTCTACCTTTAGGCTCATATGATTGCTTAATTGGGATGGACTGGTTGGACCAGCACCATGCCCTTTTGGATTGTCGTAACAAGAGATTCACATGTTTGGACGAAGAGGGAAATCAGGTAACAGTCCAAGGAATTCCCAGAGCCGTGGCTGTTAGAGAAATCTCAGCCATGCAGCTGAAGAAATGTTACCGGAAAGGCTGTCAATTATTTGCAGCCCGGGTGGAAGAAGTATTCCAAAATGTGGCCTCGAATCTGGAAGACCACAGGGTGCTCAAAGGGTTTGAGGACATGTTTAAGGAGGTTCCTGGACTACCTCCGAAGAGGGACATTGATTTTTCTATAAATCTAATGCCTGGAGCAGCTCTAATTTCAAAGGCTCCTTATAGAATGAATACACCAGAGCTGAAAGAGTTGCAATTGCAGCTCGAAGAGCTACTAAAGAAAGGTTACATTCGTCCCAGTGTGTCACCGTGGGGAGCCCCAGTCCTATTCGTGAAGAAGAAAGATGGGACGATGAGGTTGTGCATTGACTTTCGGTAGTTGAATAAAGTCACTGTCAAGAACAAATATCCTCTGCCAAGGATTGATGATCTTTTTGATTAGTTGAAGGATGCGAAAGTATTTTCGAAAATAGATCTCCGATCTGGATATCACCAAGTGAGAATAAGGGATGAGGACATCAGCAATACCGCCTTCAGAACAAGGTACGGTCATTATGAGTTTACAGTGGTGTCGTTTGGATTGTCCAACGCGCCTGTTGTCTTTGTGTGCTTAATGAATGGAGTGTTCAGAAGTTATCTGGACAAGTTTGTCATAGTCTTCTTGGACGATATCTTGGTGTATTCCAAGACAGAGGAAGAACACGAACAACACCTTAGAATGGTGTTGCTGGTGTTTTGAGAGAACACTAGCTGTACGCAAAACTGAGCAAGTGCTCATTTTACCAAAAACAAATCCATTACTTGGGACACATTATATCAAAAGAGGGGATCGCTGTGGATCCTGAGAAGGTACAGGCCATTCGAGAATGGCCAGCACCAAGGAATGTGACAGGAGTTAGATCTTTTATGGGTCTGGCAGGCTACTATAGGAGGTTTATAGCCATATTCTCAAAGATAGCCCATTCTATCACTTCCTTGCAAAGAAAGGGGAAGAAGTTCCAGTGGACTGATGAATGTGAGAGCATCTTCCAGTGATTGAAGCAACTACCCACTAGTGCTCCAATCCTGAGGATTGCAGATCCAAACAAGGATTACGTAGTGTGCACAAATGCGTGTAAGGAGGCACTGGGAGGAGTTCTCAGCCAAGAAGGATTTGTAGTTTGCTATGAATCCCGGAAGTTGAAGGAACATGAGAAGAACTATGCCACTCATGATTTAGAGCTGGCAGCAATCGTCCACGCCTTGAGGAAATGGAGACATTACCTCATGGGCAAGAGATTCGAGTTGAGAACAGACCATAACGGTCTGAAGTATTTGTTTGATCAGCCGAACTTAAACGCCAGGCAAATCAGATGGCTGGAGTTTCTGTGCGAATATGACTTTGATATCAAGCATATCAAAGGGAAAGAAAATAAGGTGGCTGATGCACTCAGCAGAAAAGTGCACGAATTTCATGCTACAACCATTAGCATGTACAGAACTGAGATTAAAGACAGGATTCTTGAAGCTGCAAATGCTGATTTGCAGTACAAAAGACTTGTAGCAAAGCTACAGCAGCATGAGAAACCACAAACCCGGGAGAGTTACACCTTGGGAACTGATAGTTTACTTCTGTATAAAAATAGAGTGTATGTACCTAATGACCGAGAATTGAAGCTGGAAATTCTAAAAGAAATGCATAATGTGACTTATGCTGGTCATCTTGGATATCAAACGACAGTGGCAGCAGTCAAAAGCCATTATTTTTGGCTTGGGTTGAAGAAAGAAATTGCTGAATACATCGCCAGATGTATGGAATGCCAAAGGGTTAAGGCTGAGCATAGACACCCAGCAAGGTTGTTACAACCTTTACCCATTCCTGAGTGGAAATGGGACGTGGTAACAATGGATTTTATCACAGGATTGCCTAGAACAAGAAAGCAACATGATTTAGTCATGGTGGTGGTGGACAAGCTTACTAAAGCTGTCCATTTTATTCCACTGAAAACCACCCACAGAGCAACAGAGGTTGTTGATATCTTTTTAAAAGAAGTTGCACGCTTGCATGGAATTCCTAGGACAATTGTGTCTGATAGGGACCCGAAATTCACTTCGAATTTCTGGAAAGGACTGTTCAAAGGATTCGGAACGAATCTGAACTTTAGTACAACGTATCATCCTGAGTCTGATGGACAGACAGAGAGGGTAAATAGAGTAATAGAAGACATGCTGAGAATGTATGTGATGGATAAACCATCAAGGTGGGAAGACTACTTGCATTTGGTAGAATTCGCCTACAATAATGGGTATCATACATCTCTGAAGATGAGCCCATTCGAGGCACTTTATGGAAGAAAGTGCAACACTCCAGTGAGCTGGGATAATCCAGCTGACAGAGTAGTAGTTGGACCTGAACTACTTAAAGAGATGGAAGATCAAATGATAAAAATCAAACAGAATCTGAAAGCTGCCTAGGACAGGCATAAAAGTTACGCTGATAATAACAGAACCCATAGAGAATTCAAAGTGGATGACCATGTTTTCCTGAAAGTAAAAACTAACAAGAGTTCCCTGAAATTGGGAAGTTGCGCCAAGTTGGCAGCAAGATTTTGTGGGCCATTCGAGATCCTGGAAAGGATTGGGCCAGTTGCATACATGCTTGCATTACCTGCATCTATGACTGTACATAATGTGTTTCATGTTTCACTGCTTAAGAAATATGTACCTGATGCTAATCATGTTATCGATTGGACTGTGATCCAGGTGGAACCAGAAGGTGTCCTGCAAGTGCATCCTATGCGCATATTGGACAGGAAAAGCAAACAGCTGCGGAATCGAGCTATAGAACTTGTAAAGGTCTAGTGGACCTGGTACGGTCCTGAGGACGCGACATGGGAGCATGAAGAGGTTATGCGGGCAAAGTACCCGCATCTTTTTGAAAATTTTGAAAGGCTTGCAGATGCTGTGTAAAGTTGCACTGAGGATAGTGCAAAATAAGGGGAGGGGGATTGTAGTGTCCCCAAGGCCGAACCCCATTGTAAAACATGTTTTAAAAGAAATTGTAATTATGTTTTATAGGTTGGTGAGCCAAGTTTTGTATAAGCTGGTAGGCTTATGTGTCTGTCAGGCCAGGGAGCCTAAGTGTTGAGGGCCAGGAGCCTGCTATTGTACTTGTATGTATGCAGAATGATTAATAAAATATAAACACCGCCATGTGCAGACCGACCACGATGAATGAGTGAAGGGGGACTGAGGATCCACAGAGTGGGCAAGGAATTAGGGGTTGGAGGTGGAAAAAGGGGCTAAGTGTTGAGCCTAGGGGGGGCTTAAGCCTTGGGAATAATATTTTAATATTATTCCAAAAGAGAAATGCATTATATGTTTTAACCTAAGTCCTTTTGGAAGGACATGTGATTTCCAAATGGTGGGAGGCACGCACGTTGCAGGAACACGTGCAGTCGCATGGGTGACAAGTGTCAACCCTGACCATGTAATAAAAGGGCAAGATGAGCCATGTTGGGGGTTCCTCCTCCATGGGACTCACAGACTGCCAGAAGGGAAGGGGTCTGACTCTTACAGAAAAACCCTCGTACATCCTCTGAACCGAAGAAGGAGTGTATCTATGTTTTGTTTGGGATAGCCGGTACATCCCCGATCTGAACCGTCCGAACCTGCGTGACCCTGGCGTGGATTGTCTGTCACGCATTCCCGACACCAGAGGGTGAGTCTATCCTGGGTAGGGCGGAGGGGAAACAACCATTCTGTCGGAGGAGGGGGTCTGTGTAATTCCCTGCGGAAATGGCTTCTCAAGCAATTCTAAATATCAACACCGTGAGACCTAGTTGCCATTGCTGAGCTGGTTTTGGAGAGGTCTGAGTCTGTATTCCCGGTGGACTGTGCGGTCAGGCAGAGATGGATTGTGCGTGAATTGTTGTCCAGTGCAGGTGGTAATAGAGCCTGTGTGTGATCTCTCTCTAGGGGAGGGAGGTGGATGTTGTGGGAAGCGGTTTCTTCTAGAGAGTGTCCAGCACCAGCTTCAGGCTCTGAGACTTCCTGATCCAGCCTGTTGCCAAGGCCCAGAGAGGGAGGTTAGCACTGATGGACTGTGCTTGTGAAGGTGTATACTCCCTGGCGGAACAGGCATGTGGGGAACGAGAGTCTGGGAGTAGTGGGCGTAAGATGGCATCTTAGAAAGAATCCTTCCAGATTCTAAGTGTGGTTTTTCCTGTAACCTCAGCCTAGTTAGGATTCCTTGCCTTGGGGTGGAGCTTAGTCCCAGCTCGGGGGTGACCCACTGTTGAGCTGATGAGCAGTGTGGTCTAAGGCTGGGAGGTTCATGGAAGGGCTGCACTTGGTTGGTGGATTTCACCACTGTCACAAGATAAGTGTCTAACTATGTTCTTATCACATTTTGGCATGACTATGTTGTATATATTATCATGTTTTCCGCTGTGTATATGAATTAGTATGAAGTGCAATTGATTGTTAATTATGGCAATAATTCATACGAATACTCTGTGTAGAATGTGTTTACTTGTTTAAATGCATGTGGAGTATATACTGGACTGTATGTGTTATGTGAAAAGTGTGTACAGATTGTTACATAGTGCGTTAAAAGCCTTGGTAAGCAAAATGGTACACTACAGGAAGGAATATTAATAGGCAGGGAATCAAGAGGCATTTTCTACACGATTGGGGAAAGGAAATGCCAAATCATGGAGTTATCCTACGCTCTAATACCATTGTTGGGCCAGGTATTGGAGGAACTCGTGACTCCACTTTTGTTTATTACATTAACTTAAACATATATAAATACATTTCTAAGTGATGATTGGTATTGACCTTTTGTGTGACTCTTCCTATCACCTATGACTCTTCATATTTACAATCATATTTACATAGGAAACACAATTCAAGGATCACGTGTCCAACATAATGAAAACCTGGGTTGGATAAAGGGGGACTTTATATCATCTCCTACTATTATTGCAAGTGGAAAATAAAGATTCCAAACCCCCAGGGCCCCTTAAAATTTAATTATAAATGGGTGGAAGAGGAAGATTTCAAGAATCTAGTCATACAAAGCTGGAAAAACTATGAACCTAATTCAAGAACAATAATGTTCCAACTTACAAAAAATCTAAAACAAGTTAAATCGACAGTAGTGGGATGAGCAAAGGGAAAATCCAATACAACTTAAAAGGAACTAACAAACACAAAATATTCGATCAAGATGCTTCTAGTAAATAATATTGTAGGAGTCTTTATATAAAAGGAATTAACATAGGGACAAGAACAATACTGCATATGGGCTCTCAAAAGTTGTAGTAGGGCTAGAACGGGGAACCTAGATTGTTTCAGTAATCCAAAAAGGTCATATTGCATAATATAACCATAAACCATGGACTTAACTATAGTCACTACAGTTTCTATCTCAGTTTTGATATAATGATAGACCTTTACAAATGTATGAAAATATTAAGTGTACTTTTTAAAATGTCATTTTGGTTTTGTTTGAAGAGGCTATTGATGTAACTAAACACGAACAAATTTTAATTTTTTTGTGATGATGGATTGGACACAAGAATGTGATGTAAAGGGATTAAAAGCACTTGTGAATGCCATGGGCATCTAACAATGTATTTTTTTTATCTTAATAAAAATACATTTTTTTTTCCTTGGAAAAAATGAAGAGGATTTAAATAACCTAAAAGGGTCAGAAAGGAGAAAGAGGAAATAGTTGAAAGTAAGAAACTACAACAAATAAAAACTATTATATACAAGTTAGCTACCTCAAGGGAAACTAACTAAAGTACCACTTTAAAATTTAGCCATTGACTGGGAGGAGATCTAGCTCTCCCTCCATGTTTTCTAATTTACATGTGCCAATGGCAATCTTTTCAACCACTTGGAAAGATGCAATTCAAAGTTGCTAGAATTTTGAATGCTTTCTTTTTGGCTCATTCGATTTATCCCACTTAAGGCTAGATCTCCCAATTGGAAATTCTTATCTCTAGATGTGTGTTTATTGAACCAACATTTAACAATCTACAAGTGGCCTATTAAGTCTTACCTATCTTTCTCCTTCTTCTCTTCTAATTTTGGCAGAGTATCAATTCTATTTTGGATAACAAAGGAGCTCTGTCACTGTGTTGATTACGATAGTTGTAGGGAAGGTAAGAAGATATTCGAAGGTAAAATGGTTTTCCTACCATAAACCAAAAATTAAGTGAGGCACCTAATGTGACCTTAGGGATGACTCGATTTGCCCACATGGCATTAGGGAGTGCATTCTACTAGTTGTAATGATGATCAATCGTTGTCTTCTTAGTGATCCAGTTCAAGTTTTTATTGGTAGAATCAACTAACCCATTCCCTCGAGGATAATAGATAGTTGAATAACATAAAATGTTGTCTTTGTCTAAAACAAATTTAGTTAATTTTAATGAATAAAAATACAAGGCATTGTAAAAGACAAACACAGATGAGACACCAAACCTGGTAATTAGATGCTTCTCCATAAATTGAATCATAGTTGTTTCATTCACATTGGCCAAAGGAATAACTTCTGTCCACATGGTGAAGTAATACATGGCAATAAATATATACATGTGTTACTTTGAAGAAAATTGGGATTTATTTCACCAATAATATCTAAACCCCATTGCTTGAAAGGTCCATCAATAGTAATCAACTACAAGGGCATGGCTACTTTCTTCTTTTTTTAGCACACATTTGAAATACTTTGCACCTTCTAACATATGCATGGGCATTCCTAAAGAGTGTTGGCCAATAACGACTAGCTCTCACAATTTTGCGAGCAGTGGTATCCTTGGAGGAATGTCCACGAACCAATCCATCGTGTAAACCATTTAAGATTTTTTTAGCATCCTCCTTTCCAAGCATCTAAGCAACAAAGCATCATAATTATTTCAGAAGAGGATACCATTAAAGAACTAGTGCTGGGTTGATTTAAGCCTCAAGATTCTTCTCTTTCTAGCATCTAGGTAAGTAACACTAAACCCATGCTGCAAATAATATTTCAATTCATAATAACATGAGTCAGTATAACCTGGGATGCAAAGGACATGTAATACCCCTAGTTTTGATCTTTAGATTAGCAATGTATACATGTGTATATGATGAAATGTTGAGAGCCAAATGATGTAATATGTAAATTTACATTGGATAATAACACAAATATACATCATAGGTTGCAAATGGAGAAGGACGAAAAACACAGGGGCCTATGATTCCAAAAGAGAGGAAAGAAAGGGGGATTAGGGGGATTGAGGGGGACTAAAGACAAATAACATTATTTTATTCCGAAGCCTAAGTCCTTTATCTTATATTATCCTAAGTCATATAAACCATGGAGTCAGTGGAGAAGTGAGATACCTGGGCTTCCTAGTGAGACACATGGTGTTGTTATAATGTAAACATAACCCTTGATTTGGTCAAGCAAACATGGTTGCTAGAGAGTATTCAATATCATTCCCAATATCATGCAGAAAAAAGAAGCCAAACCCCAAAACGTAGATGTTGAGAATACCAATAGATTATAATCCCCTAAAATTGATTCTCAAAAGATGAAAGAAATAGATACCAAAAGTAGCCCAAGGATGGACTAACCTCGTAGATTCAAACACACAAAAAAATTTCAAGAGCCAATGCATTGGAGGTCCCACACACCATGTGTGTTCTAAGCATAAATCCTTTAAGAATAAATTCCATAAAACCGTCCAAAGGCTTAGAGAGATTCTTACCAATTGATTTTCCAATAGGGTAGCCTTACTCCAGACATCGATGCATTCTCCTAGATAGGAATCCATTATCCCTCCATGTTGGTGATAAACCTTGCTATGGTATTCAAACGACAAACCAAAATTAAGTTCAAGCATGCGAAGCAGGGATGCACAAGTCCTTTCATATCTATGCACCACATATGTAATCTAGTGCAATGTTGTGACATATGTTGCATTAATGTGATGTTATGTGCCTTCATTTGATAGATGTGGGTGTTAAGAAATTGGTTGGTGAAATAAACCCTCTTTTTTCCTAAGCATTCCAACTTTTAGAGAAGTTGACTCATTGGCTAGTACATCTGCTTGATGATTGTGTTCTCAAAGGACCTAATAGAATGTGATTTTTTTTAAATTGTTGACTTCCTTTTGAGAGTGAGCTATAATGGAAGTGATCTTGTTATCAGAGGCGAGAGATTTTGAGAGCATTCGTTTGATAATTGTACTTGAGTCACCTATGACAATTAAGTTCTTGATTCATGATTCATTTGCCAAGAGAAGACCATGTAGGAGTGCATAAGCCTCAACTTAATTATTTGTGGACTCTCTTAGAACCCAAGTAAAGATTGTTTCAAGTTTTCCTTCAGGATCCATAATGATCCCCCCACACTTGCCACCCCTATCAAGGTACCCTTAGTTATACAAAATGGGACAACATAAAGGTCCATGATAATCAAAATGTCAATAAATAATCGTTACAGTTATTGGAAACAGGTCATCATACCAATTGGGACAATATGTCAACATTAAACCAATTGTTTGATTTCTTCAGACAAACATTCCAAAATATAAAACTTGAAAAATTCAATTATATTGATCATCAATAGTCATTTGAACTGTTGTCATTTCTCAAACTGCTTGCATGCCTCATTTCTTTGTCACTTATAGGGGATATTGTACTTGGGTTATTTACAATGTCTTAATAATTAGCTTGATTTGTTCCACCTATTCACGTCCCATCTATAAACATGGAAATAAAGTGTAATGAGTATGTATATATTTATAGTATAATATACATGATTCTATAAATAAAAAAACGTACCACAACAATGAGTGTTGAATGGGTTCTTGATTCTTGTATTCATTGGTTTATTTTTGTGTTGTAAGTGAAAAGAACATATAATAACATTCTTTCCACTATATCTCTCATACTGTTATAAAAAAAATTCCCCTTGCCAATCACTTCTAGCACCACTCCAAATTCATCATCATTTACATCTTTCACTTTTTTTATTCTTCTTCGGAGAGCCATCTCTTCCCTCGTTGTTGGTCTTTGCATAACACTCAACATATGCGAAATTGAATGTTTGAAGCCTATTAGCAAGTATTCTTAAGAAGCACATTATTAGTAAAAAGCCAAAGAAAACTTCATGTTCAACACCTTTTGATCCACCTAATTTCCCTATTTGAAATATTTCCTCACGCTTGTTGCCATAATTTTTTCCCATGATCTTCTGATGACCTTAGTGGTCAACACCCACAGTATAAGCAACCCTTCATTGTGACTACTATGTAAGTCTTAAGTAGATTGTCCAAGGATCTCCTAATAACACTTGATCAACATTTAAAAGTTCCTCAGCTCATCTCTATCAGAGTCAAATCTCTGCAACACAAATATTAATTAAATTTGAGTCCATGAATTGATCACATGAAATGGATTGATTTTCCTTCATTTGTGTTAGATCTCCACTAAAGCTCAACCCATAACCATAGACCTATGCTCCTAGCACTAAAATTCTCGCACTAGTCCCCAATACTAAAGCCTTTTCCCATAGAACCAAAGGCTATGCTCTCGGGTTTATATCCTAAGCTTTGTTCCTTTTGGTGCTATGTCCATAAGACCAAACCCTCGATGCTCAAGAACTAATTAAATAGGCGCTTATCCTGCCCTCACGACATTACCCAAATCAACGACCATGACTTAATCATTTGTTGGAATGGACGACTATCATCCATTTCAGGGAAGGCTGGTCCTTCATTCAAATTTCGGGGTAGGGACCCAAAATATATCATATGTTGATGTTTGTCACCATCGTTGACAGCCTAGATTATTTCACAACACGATCATAATTAACCTCCACATACTTCCATGATGTGAAGTCCCTGTCGCTCGTTGATTTCTCCTCTCACCCTTCAATCCAACATTAAATATTTAAACATTGTTCAACGCCTGTACTATCTTGATCCAACGGTCCTTGTTGGCCATCCCACATATTGACGACTCATATGTATCCAACAATAGAAGGATTGAGATCAATGATCCTGGCATGATCAATGATCTATATTCTTCTAGATGCTTTATGTTTGCTCAAAATTCTTAATCCAACGGTAACTGAGCGTTGGATTATCTAATCCAACAGTCAACAATCATCTCTTGGTCATATATGGGTTTCTTCAGTTATTCTACAGGGTTATCTCCATTGCGGGTTTGCTCCCTCGGATTTCCTCCTTCTCAAGCCTGCAACTGACCTAAACCTGCATATAAAATCTTAGATCTCATGATTACATAGTTCTATGATTATACCATTACATATATGTTCTTTCACCCCTAATTAACATATACCACAATCATAGGCTTCTTCATAACACTTGAAACAAAGTTTTCGTTTTTTTCTATTCATTAATTCAATGCACTCTAAATGTACAGATCTACATGAGACAATGGAATACCTTTCAACCTGATCCTTCCTCTATATGGCCTCCCTTTCCCTTCTAGCCTAATTCTTTCTCTCAATGGCCCTATCGATGCCTTACAAGCTTATAATCAAATAATTAGTCTAGTATGAAGCTAAACATAGCTCGTATCCACAAATTACTCAACAAATCCCTAATACAGACTTCAGATCCACAAATTCTTCTTAAGGACTCTAAAATCACTTAACTTATCTCTTTGAGATCTTTCCTATTTAGGTAGTCTCGATTATATTCCAATCTCTCACAACTAATTACATTAATATTTAGAAAACAACCATTATCCTCCTTAACAATCTCACTCTTCTAGATACATGCACATAAACTCAAGAAATACAACGTTTCATTAGGGAACCAACTCCCTTATCAAACTTTGAGAGGCCCCCTAGGTTTGCTCCTTAGGTATTAGATTTGGAAGCTCAGATGCTCCTACATCAGACTCCTGAGGTTGAATCATGATCTCCTAATCATGTGTTTCCATAAGATGATGAAGTCCTCCTGGATCCCAAACTTGAGTTTGTAGTTGTCCAAATGCCTTGCACCCTTGCTATTGTTGTACAACTGTTGTCTGCTGGTCCATTCCTTTATTTTCAATCAGCTGCAAATTTTGATTGATCGTCTCCTTTGCCACATAACTTCTCCATATGGGCTTCCTCATCATCAACTCCCATAACCCTTCAATAACAAAATAATTTTCAGTTGTCTTCATCTCTTGAAATCCCTTGATGTCTCCATAAACATATCCTTGGGATGCATATCCTTGTTGTGGTTTATTGTTGTTGTTGTCCATTGGTTGCATTACATTTTCAATTCCACACCTTTGGATATTCTCAAGG
This sequence comes from Picea engelmannii, assembly GCA_009831015.1. Taxonomy (NCBI): domain Eukaryota; kingdom Viridiplantae; phylum Streptophyta; class Pinopsida; order Pinales; family Pinaceae; genus Picea; species Picea engelmannii. The sequence continues at coordinate 24,280 of ML778996.1, forward strand.
CTTTGAGAATACCCATGTATCCAATAACTCACATTCTTCAATTCCATACTTAAGTTTTGGAATCCCTTCTGCAAACTTTGCTCTTGTATTTTATTAAAACAACAAATCAAAGCCAAAATTTGCATACCTTCACCTACCAAATCAACAACATCCTTCTTATCCAATTTCATCATCACTTCTTTGTACTCCTCTATAGCCCAATATAACATTTCCTTAATAGAAATATCTTCAATCCAATTCATTGGTTTCCTCGTATCTTCAACATCCTCGGTGTCTTCATTCTTAAGATATGCACAATCTTCCCCCTCATTGCCTTCATAAAGCAATATTGTCCCGACCTCTGACATCACAAAACTTTGAATATATCCTTTTTTGATGTCTTGATAAGACAAATTTTCTTTCATCATGTTCTTGGAAGATTTCCAATCTTCATAACAAGCATACATACACCAATTGTCAGATTTAAAACTACAAAATTATGATGTTGCCATCTTCATCATGTGTTGCTCTGAACACTCCATGCCTTCTTCTAGGTTCTCTGTTGAAGATAAAATATCTCTAGTTTTCTGACCAATATTCTAGTCCTCCACTGGCTTATTTGGTGAAGTTTTCATATCTCCATTTGCTTGAGATAATTTTACCATCACATCGTATTTTAGTTTTTGACTACTTATGAACACACTTTCCTGAGATTTCTTATATGCTTCCAACCAATCAATGGGGCTTTCAAAATCATCCTTGAGCATCAATTCTTGGTCTGGTTCACACCAATGAACTTCTTCATCCTTCTTCATCTTCACAACAACTTCAAATAATTGTTCATCTCTATTGTCCCTTTGTCCTGAGCATTTCTTCAGACTTCATTTGTCATCAAAAAAATTTAAATTACGTGGTGATATTATGCCTTTAGAAAGAACATCTCCTCTTTCTTCATCCTTTATGACAGTCTCAACTAACTGCATAGTTTCTTCCTCTACAATTACATACAATGGGTTAAAAAATAAAAAAATGACGGTTACTATCCTCATCCAACTCCTCTACCATCATATCATCATGTTGATATTAACTCTGCAAAGAGTTCATGAGACTTTCCGCAATTCTCTCTTTATCTTCATATCCTTCTCCAAGGATATCTCCATCCTTTGGTTCACAATAAAAAATTTGCATCCCATACTCAACTGCTCTGAGTTCCTTCTTCAACTTGACATACATCCTCTGGCTCGGCTTCACCTGCAACAATTTCCATTTCACCTTCTTCTTTCTTAGTATCCATCCATACCATTGGTCTTTCTCACCTTCATCTAACAACTTTTTGATCATATTGAGTCTTTCCTTCAACTCAACCAACTCTCTGTCAAAGTCTTCTTCACTCATCCCTTATATGTCATTTGCCTTGACATCCTACCTCTTTCTCTTGATGTGGCTTCCTTCATGACTATCAATAGTCATCTTCTCTTCCTTCTTTTGTGGACTCTCCTTGCCCACCTATGAGCTGCAACAAGCCTCCTTCATCCTTCTACAACAATTCTCCTAATTGTTACTCATACCAAGTCATCTTCCTAGTATCCTCTTAGTTCTTCCACAATAGAACCTCTCTAGAGCATGTGTGCTCTTCAAATTCTAATTTTTTTTGGCTTCTGCATACCAACTGCTCACTTCATATCCTCTTGAGAACCTATGTTGTTCTCATCTCTTAGTAACTTACTTGTTGACTCTGCCAAAAGCATTTCTCTGCAATAAATTTCACTCTACAGATTCCTTGTTGTACCATGCTACTATTACTTGCATCCACAATACATCTTAGATAAAATAAATTTACAAATTTTACCTGAGTGATATTTCTCCATGATCTCATTCCTCCTTTTGGACAGAATTCCTAATCATATCCCAAATCTGAACTCAATTTTCACATCTGTTTCCAACAACTCTACAATTTTGCATGCATCTCCAATATTCTATAAAGAACATCAGTGTTCTTTCTTCTCTCAACTCAGTCTTTGAAATTTACCAATTCTCTATCTACAACAATAACGTTCCAATCCCAAAGAGTGTTACTACGCTATGATACCAAAATGATGACCTTAATGGTCAATACCCACAGTATAAGTAACCCTTCATTATGGCTGCTCTGTAAGTCTTAACTAGATTGTCCAAGGATCTCCTAATAACACTTGATCAACATTCAAAAGTTCCTCAACTCATCTTTATTAGAGTTAAATCTTTGCAACACAAATATTAATTAAATTTGAGTCCATGAATTGATCACATGAAATGGATCAATTCTCCTTCATTTGTGTTCTCAGATCTCCACTAAAGCTCGGCCCATAGCCATAGACCCGTGCTCCTAGCACTAAAATTCTCGCACTAGTCCCCAATACTAAAGCCTTTTCCCATAAAACCAAAGGCTATGCCCTTGAGTTTATAGCCTTATCTTTGTTCCTTTTGGTGCTATGTCCATAAGACCAAACCCTTTATTCTCAAGTGCTAATTAAATAGGTGCTTATCCCACCCTCACGACATTGCCCAAGTCAACGGCCACAACTTAATCATTTGTTGGAATGGATGACTATCATCCATTTCGGGGAAGGTCGGTCCTTCATTCAAATCTTGGGGTAGGGACCCTAAATACATCATATGCTAACATGTGTCACCATCGCCGACGGTTTAGATTATTTCGCAACACGATCGGAATTAACCTCCATGTACTTATATGATGCGAAGTCCATGTTGCCAATTGATTTCTCCTCTTGCCCTTCAATCCGACATTAACTGTTTAATCACTTCTCAACAACGCATCTACCATCTCAATCCAACGATCCTCGTTGACCATCCTGCATATTGATGCCTCCTATGTATACAATGATAGAAGGATAAAGATTGTTGATCCTAGCATGATCAACGATCTATATTCTTCTGGATCCTTTCCATTTGTTCAAAAATATTAATCCAATGATAACTAAGCATTGGATTATCTAATCTAATGGTCAACAATCATCTCCTGGTCGTATATGGGTTTCTTCAATTATTCTACAGGGCCATCTCCACAGTGGGTTTGTTCCCTCACACTAGTAAATTTGGGTCAGTTTGCGACGACCATTTAAACGCTCTTGCGACGTTATGTCATGGAGAGTGTGATGAATCTTGACCCTCTAAAACGTCACATTGTATCCCGTCGAATATGTGACGAACCTGGAATAACATCGCAAGAGAGATGACCTAAAGAGGTCGTTGCAAGAGAGACAACCTACATAGTCGTCGTAAGAGAGACGACCTACCTAGTCGTCGCAAGAGAGACGACCTAGGACAATCATCGCAAGAATGCCAACCAAGGAAGATCGTCGCAAGAGAGACGACCTAGGACAATCTTCACAATAGAGACGACCTAGGAGAATCCTCTCAAGAACGACAACCATGGAAGATCATCGCAGGAACGAAAATCGAGGAAGATTGTCTCAAGAGAGACAATCGAGGACAATCGTCACAAGAACGACAACTTAGGAAGAGCATCGCAAGAGAGACAACATATATCTATTTTAATAAATAAATAAATATATTGACGGGAAGTTTAAAAAAGGCACAAAGCAGTGAAATTTGGCGAAGAAATAAATTAGAGCGGGCACTAGTAACTTTGATCACGATCCATCTGAATCGATGACCAGGAAGCATTGTGGAATTTGAAGTTGCGCGGGGGATAATTTTGAATGGTGGTCCCACAATCCAAACCACGGTTTCCATTGAGGACTACGTGTCAGCATCGGGTTGATTACAGAATGACAAGCAGGTTGTTCCAAAACCGCCAGTCCACATCTCCGCAAAACAAAGATGAGCAAAGATTGAATATCATTATGAAAGGGGAGAGTTGCGAAATAAGTTTTAATTCAGCTTGGCATTTTCATGATAACTTATTTTATGGGATGTTTCATATCGTAAAATTTTGAGACGAAGGTGAGATATCTAGAAACATGTGATAAAACTTTCAGAAATTGGTTTTTTATACTTTCTGAGATATTCCCTAACTTCCATAGGGAATATCTCATAAAGTATAGCAAACCAATTTCTGAAAGTTTTATCACATGTTTCCAGATATCTCACCTTTGTCTCAAAATTTTACGATATTAAACATCCCAGAAAATAAGTTATCATGAAAATGCCAAACTAAATTGAAACTTATTTCACAACTCTCCCCTTTCAGAATGATATTCAACCTTTGTTATCTTTTAAAGAAGAATTATTATCCCTCTTTTATACTTATTTTTTCTCTAAAAGTAATAAAACAATAAGGCTTCTTGTTAGAATTAGTTCTTAGAGAACTTAACACTGTGAATTACTTTTACTTGTTGTCTCGGGAAGCTATCCTCTAGGAAGAATCTTTGGAATTTCATTTTATTGGGGCACTTCCCACAACACCTTTTCTTCCTCGAAGGAGAGGAGTTGTCGAATCCATTGTGTCTACATCAGAACATACATTAGTACACACGGTTGAAGACCTAGTGGATCTAGCCTTACAATAAATTAATCATCCCTTTGGATTGATTCCTAATACCCCTATAATAAGTCCTCCCGCAAGCAATCATTCTAATAATCATGGGTTTTCATAACCCAAAGAAGAAGAATCAGATACGGAGTCAAAAGCCTTAGACCAAGAACCAAACCACATGGAACATAATAACGACAATAATAACCAACTGTGGTTGGATAGGTATGCCTTGGAATAACCTGGTATGTTAGACCACTTACCCAAACATCCAGAGAAATTACTTCTGAAATATGACCTAAAAACATCCAGATCCCCCGAAGATCATATTAAGAAGTTTATTATTGTTATTAGGTTAATGAATGTACAACATGAGGATGTGGTATGTTGAATTTTTCATTATACTTTTGAAAACTCAGCCTCCACTTGGTATTTCAATCTACCTGTTAGATCTATAACAAATTGGACCAAGTTTCAAAAGGATTTTCTAGATAAGTTGGGAGAGGAAAACACTATTGGGGCATTAATGGTTGAGTTATTTTCTCCTACCATGGGGCCCAAAGAAAAGGTCAAGTATTTTATGTTGAACACACACTTATATTGATGGGTGGGGGGGGGTGAATCGGTATAAGATAAAAAAAAAATTGCTTTTTCAAACATTCATCAACCATATGAAAGCAATCACATATGAGACATATTAACTACAGAACATACCTCCTCCATACAGAGAGAAGAACTCCAGATCAACATAGTGAGAAAAGTGATCTGCAGAGTTGGACGTGCCTATGGCTGAGCACAAGGTGAACGTGTGAAATCTAAAAGTGTTGGGTGCATCGTCATGAGAACATAAATGAATATGATGTATTAGCTTCCTCTGAGTAGGAGAGTTGATGAGAAACTCCAGATAACTCTCCTGTGTGATGCAGTGGGAAAGAAGATTTGTTCAGTGGACGTGCCTGTGGAGGAGCACAGGTGAACGTGATCCTATTGGCTGAGCACTAGTGAAGAAGTGGTTCTTTTGTGTAATGTAGCGAGCCAGAGATATGGACATCCCTATGTATGTGCCCCTAGTGGATGAGAACTAGTGGGTGTATAAGATCCCTTGCTATATTGTTCAAGAGTCAGACCTGCCTGTAACCCTAAATGTAAAGTAAAGGGTGCAGGTCGGCCCCACCTTAATATGACTAGTAATTAATGTAAAAGATAATTAATCCGGTTAATATTAATTATATTATAAGCTAGTGAGGTCGGCCGTGTTGTTTCAATAGACACTTCTTTTGATAGGTTCAGTTTAGTATAAGTAAAGATAAATTCCCCATCGAGGAATCATATCTCTCACATGAGTTTGGAAATTTCAGCAAGTATATCTCCTTGGGAAAAGTGTTCACCTCTATTGGGTGCTAGTATTTTAGGGTTTGAGCACCCTCTTGTGTGATAGGTCTTATCGGTGGTGAAGGTATTTATCTTGAAGAATATAGCAAAGGATTTGGTTGGGTTTTCTTCCCTTGTTGAGAAGGGTTTCCTAGGATACTTCTTGTGTTCTTGTGCATGATGCTTCTTCTTGTGATCTTGGTTGGTGCAACGTTATTTTTTATGGTTAAGACAAATGCTAAAAATGGAATGAAATACATGATTAACCAAAATCATTGAAAAAACAACATGGTATCAGAGCATAGGTCTTGAAGATCCCATTACACAAACACTTTCCAGCCATTCTCTCGCACTCCTACAGAAACCGTACGACCCTCCTAGGGTTTCCAGAAATTTCGTACGAACTATCCTTCTGGGCGTTTTCAACACTTAGCACTTGGACGTTGGGGCTAAAAATAGGATAGGAATGTAGGGCCTCCTTCCACGCACCTCCATCAAGCTTCAGATTTCATTTTTGAGCATTTTGACCTTTTGGCCCTAGGGTTTCTAGGGTTTCGCTAATTTTTGCAGAAATTCCAGAATTAGGGTTTCTGCAACTCCTTGAAGGAGCTCTTCAGCTAACCAATGTTCTCCTATATTTCAAAGGCTTATTGTTGGCAATCATAAGTCCAACTAAACCTAAAAGTGCTAGCCTAGCCTAGAAGTTAGGTTTACTAGCCAAGATGACAAGGGTTTGTGAAAAATCCAAAAATGAGCAAAATCATAATCGGAGGAAAAGCTTGATGATTCAAGCAAACTCAGTTCTAGGAAAACAAGACCTCAAAGAAATGAATACATCAACATATCAACACCCTCAGGTATGCACTTGTATATATATTATGTGTATCATTGTCATGAGGGTAATTGCAGGACGAAGAAACCCTTTGTTGAAGTCATGGATCCAGAGGGATCTTAGTACATTCAGAGGAACGACACACTGGAAGTAAAGACTCCAGGTTTGATTGTTGTAATTGTCATTCCTCTAACCCATATTTCTAAAGTTTGCTACATTACAATTAGGTGTTGTAGATGGGACAACAATCCTTAAATTGTTTTGATTCTAGAGATGTACTCATTATTCTCCTTTAGGAGATATTCTTGTTTTGGTTCCTCTTGTTTTCTTGTTTTGGAAAGGTTAACAATAAAGGAAGATGTTTATCCTTCAGAGAGAGCCACTTGACTTAGAGGGAGTCAAAACTATTTGAGAAAGAGGAAGAATAGAACCATCATTGGGGCAACCAATGCAATAATACATTATCAGAATCCTTTTATGATTCTATGGGCAGAAGCATGCATGACACGGTATATGTTCAGAACAAGACTCTTCACTAGACTTTAAAAAACATAACTTCCGAAGAAGCCTTCACTAGAGTGAAGCCTGATATTAAACACTTCAGGATATCTGGGTGCCCAGTGTATTTTCATGTATCCAAAGAGAAGAAGTCCAAGCTAGACCCTTCAAGGAGAAAGGATACATTTATGGGATAAACAGTGAATCTTCGAAGAAATTCCAAGATCGACATCCCTAGTCAGAGACAGATTGAGACAAGCAGAGATGTTGTCCTTGAAGAAGAGATAGCCTTTCAAGGATCCAAATAATCTCAAATGGAGATTGACAGTGAAACAATATCTTCTCCCCCTTCAACAATTCATAGGCAGACAAACAGTATTCCAGTTGACCCAGTTTCTCCAATTGATATTGCAGTAGGGCATAAAAGGCCTAACTAGACTCACTCTGCAAGAGGCAGATAAACATACAAGCCTCTCAAGGCACATCTCGAGAAAGAAAAAGAGATTTTCGAGCTATCCTTCAATCATGAGCCACTTCATCGATGTTGAGCCTCCTTATCTTAGAGAAGCAACATGAGAATAGGTATGGCAAGATGCCATAACATAAGAATACCAGTATGTCTTAAAGAATGATGTATAAGATATTATTCAGGGACAAGAAAGGAAGTCTGTGGTAACTTCCAAGTGGATATATAAGATCAATCATGCAGTTGATGGAAGTGTCGAGAAATACAAAATGAGATCTATACCCAGAGGTTTCTCACAAATAGAGGGAGTTGTCTATGATGAGACACTTGATCCAGTAAACTCGGTACACTTCCATCCATACTACCATTCATGATTTGGAAACTATATCAGATAGATAGATTCTTGATGAGTTTAGATTTCATCAAGAGTGTTTTTTATCCAAACCTATATTATTACAATGTTGGTGACGAGAGCCTGATTTTGATGACTTATTCATAAAGCCTTGCTGTTGGATACAAGTAATCCCTATCTTCTGAATTCAAGATGAATAATTTGAGTATGATGCACTACTTCTTGGGACAAGAAGTATGATAGAGGACCGATGAGATTTTCTTGAGTCAAGGAAAATATACATTGAAAATATTTAAGAAGTTTAAGTATGACAGAATGCAAAATCCATTGTGATGGATTTAAAGAAGAAGATTGTCGATGATTCAAACGAGACTAATCCACAACTGATTGGATCACTGATGTATATGGATAACACCAAGCTTGATTCATGCGATGCAATGCATGTGCTTAGTCATTTCATGAGTCAACCAAGACAAACTCACTAGACAATAGTAAAACATGTATTAAGATATATACGAGGCACAGTTAGATATGGCCTGAGATATGCCTCTAGTGTGAACTTGAGTTTGCAGGATATGTTGATTCAAATTGAGCAGAATGTATAGTGGACCGGAAGAGCACATTCGGTTGATGTTCTACCATGAAGTTTGCCATGGTTTCATAATGCAGCAAGAAACAAAACTCTATGGCCTTGAGTACCACAGAGGTAGAGTATATAGCATCGAGTGTATGAAGCAATGTGGCTTCACAAGCTTCTGATAGATTTACTTGACCATTAGATGGATCCTATGATGATAACCAAGAGATGTGTGTAAAGCTCCTTGAGAACCCAGTGTTTCCTGATTGATCGAAACACAATGAGATGAAATATCCTTATATCATAGATATGATGCAGAGGAAAATTGTACACATGCAGTACCTTCCTACACATAAGCAGATTGCAAACATCTTGACGCAACTGCCCTCGGGGGTAGCCGCTCTCACCAGGATCTTTCAGGTCTCAGGCCCGAAGAGTCAAAGGCTCTTTCAACTCCTCTCGGGAGTTCTTAATACCCACAGCTATTTCCTCGACGATCTCTCCTTTGCTTGACGGAGGATCGGGTTTTGCGATATCGCGAAACACGCCTGCACGATTCCTATGCAATGAAAAACCCCGATCCCCGATGGGTCAACGGGTCAACGCTTTCCCTCCCGTCGGGGATTTCCCTATCGGGAAATCAACACTTACGATGCCGCGATTCACTTGCACCGCCAAACTCCGAATGCCGATTCTCCAATGCCACCTGTCACCGCCTCAGGGTGTGGCTTAATGCCCTGACACCTGTCTCCCACTCGCGCTATTGGGAAATCGCGATTCGGGAATTTGTGATTCCTAACACACAAGGTCACAGTCCTGGACAAACCCCGAATCCCGACTTCGTGGGATCTTGCGCCACGTGTCTCTGCTCTGATCGACGGTTCCGATTAAATCGGGAAATCGCGAATCGCGATTTCGACAACCGTGAAACTCTTGTCCCGCTAAACGTCGAACTCCGAACCCCGATGAGCTCTGATCCTTCCTGCACCTACGGACTAACTCCCGCGCAGCTCTCCACGATCGGACGATCGATGGGGTTTCGCGATTCTCCTCCGTGAACCTTGACCGTCAATTCTCCTCCTTGAGGATTTCTCCTGTTCCCAAGCTTCGTTTCTGTTAGCACCTTTCCTGGTCCTTCTCCCAGGAATCACCAAGGAACTATCCCTCCTGAACTTAATTTCCCTCACTCCTTCAGAGATTTCACCTACGCTCTTCTCGACAGACCTCCAACAGCTCTCAAACTGTTGGGTCCTTCAGATCCCGTGCACCCACCTGCAGCCGAGATATTCCGTTTGCCCTCTCGAATTCTACAACTATCAAATCTACAATAAATTCCTATCTAACTGCATTAAAACTATTAAATGCCTTCCTATCTACAATACAATACAAGTGCGCTTCTTTATGAATGGTTTCATGAAAGAGCGACGCTACAATTTCCAAAGCATTTCAAAAACATATGTGTTGGCGCTGTCCAACTGCATTTTCTTTCTCCACGTGCTGGCTCGCTTGATAAGGTGTGGATGCTCTTGCATCACATCTTCACCAAACTAACTTGATGAAGAAAGCCTCCCTAGTTGAGAGGGAGTGTTGATGACTCCAACCAAAACAAAATTCAAAATACATCCATGTGAGACTTGGCATGATGAAGAATGCCTCCCTAGCTGAGAGAGAGTGTTGATGATTGCAACTATGTAAGGCATTCTCCATCTTACAAACCTGTGAGATGTGGATCATTGTAGCTATGTGAGACTTTATCCAGCTTACAAACCTAAGAGAAACCCCCTAAGAATGGTATGTGGATCCTATCTAAGACAGAGTTGGAATGTAGAGATGACCTCCTCCATACAGAGAATTGAGAAGAACTCCAGATCAACACAGTGAGAAAATTGATTTGCAGAGTTGGACGTGCCTATGGCTGAGCACAAGGTGAATGTGTGAAATCCCAAAGTGTTGGGTGCATCGTCATGAGAACATAAATGAAGATGATGTATTAGCCTCCTCTGATCAGAAGAGCTGACGAGAAACTCCAGATGACTCTCCTATGTAATGCAGTGGGAAAGAAGATCTGTTGAGTGGACGTGTGTGTGGACGAGCACAAGTGATTGTGATCCTAGTGCCTGAGCACTAGTGAAGAAGTGGTTCTTCTATGTAATGCAGTGAGTCGAAGATATGGACATACCTATGGATGTGCCCCTAGTGGATGAGCACTTGTGGGTGTATCAGATCCCTTGCTATATTTTTCAAGAGTCAGACCTGCCTGTAACCCTAATTCTAATGTAAAGGGTGCAGGTCGGCCCCACCTTAATATGACTGGGAATTAATGTAAAATATAATTAATCTGGTTAATATTAATTATATTATAAGCTAGTGAGGTTGGCCTTGTTGTGCCAATAGACACTTCCGTTGAGAGGTCCAATTTAGTATAAGTAAAGGTAAATTCCCCATTGAGGAATCATATATCTCACATGAGTTTGGAAATTTCAGCAAGTATATCTCCTTGGAAAAAGTGTGCACCTCTCTTGGGCGCTAGTCTTTTAGGGTTTGAGCACCCTCTTGTGTGCTAGGTCTTATTGGTGGTGAAGGTATTTCTCTTGAAGAATATAACAAAGGATTTGGTTGGGTTTTCTTCCCTTGTTGAGAAGGGTTTCCCAAGATGCGTCTTGTGTTCTTGTGCATGGTGCTTCTTCTTATGATCTTGGTTGTTGAAACATTATTGTTTATGGTTAAGACAAATGCTAAAAATGGAATGAACTACATGATTAACCTAACTCGTTGAAAAATCAACACATAGGACAGATTTGATAGACAAAGGACAAGTGGGGAGGCTTATCCCGCACTTGATGTATGGTTAATATCCTTTTGGAGGACCAAAAGGTCTCAGTGGGGAGGTGTGATCCAAATGGATCCAAGAAGGAAAAATTCAAAGTACTCGGATTTAGATGAAACCAACACCATCTCGTAGTGCTCGTTGTGTCGATTTTGGTAGTATATTCTTTTTCGAAAATGGACTCCGTATGCGAAAGATACCGCGCTTTGAAGTTTTTCCCAAACTAGCAAAAAGTCAAAGTCATAGTCAACAGTCCGTACTGTTGATGTCAGTAGTACGTCAACATGACATTGTAGATGACATCAGTATGTTGATGTGGTAGCACCAGAGGTTGACACGTGGCATGCATATTTGGTGTTTTCGTGTGTTGATGTTGGAGATGACTAGACTGTACAGATGTTGACGTGGCAGTCTGTACCGTCATGTGGCAGACCCTAGTGCAGACACGTGGCAGAATGAAAGAACGCATGGAAGTGACGTGGCAGGTTGAGGAGGTGAGACGTGGCGATACAGGCTAACTGTGCAGCTGAGTTGGCAGTTGACTAGGTCGGTGACTGTGCAGTTGATTGGGTTGTACAAGCCAGTTAGAGAGTGACACATTGCCCAATCACAAGGCACCATGTAGCACCCTAGATTAGGCAAATAAGGGTTGGTTCAAATTTTTTTTGGCCTCCCGATGGTTGGAACCCCTGACCTATCTACATACAACAACTTAAAAACCTTTCGCTAACCACAAGGGTGAAGGGGCAAGGCTTAACCACATTCCATTCTAAATTGTTTTGTTGTGATATGGTGGAGGTAAAGGGGGAATCTCTTGGTCAGTAGGCGATACACAGTCGAACAAGGAACGAGAGCTTCAGCTAAGGACCAGGGGGCTACCACACTAGCACGCGGCCACACGCCCTCCACATGACCTATGGTCGGGAACCAAGGACTAGGACCGAGCGCTTGTCACACTAGCACTCGACCATATGGCTTCCAATATGACCAAGGGCTGGAGGAAAAGGGGCATGTGCCCAATACTTGGCAGAAAGTGGGTTTGAAACTATATATATTGATTTTTACTTAATTTATGCCACAATTTTAATGGATTTTTTCCATTTTTCGAGGTTCTAGAGCCCAGATTGAGGCCAGATCTTGGGAGGAAGTTGGGATGTGACCCCCAACTAAAATTCTATACAAACTAGGTCTTTTTACACCCATGAATATGTTCAGAACAAGAGAATGATGAATAATTTGTGAAGTCCAAGCCATTTTTATGCAGGGAAGCCAGGAGAATAGTTAACCTTTGGAGGCCATTTCTGGGAGTTCTACTCCACCTTTTTCAGTGTCGTTTGTTGCATCAGGTTCTTGAGATAGAGAAAAACACAATTGAGTCAATCAGAGACTTAATTAATGTAAAATTTATGTATATTTTGAGCATTGAAGATTAATAAAGAAGCCTCCCCCACTGAGACAAAGGCCCAGATACATAGGCAAAGTTGTCGAACTTCGTTATCAACTTCTAGTGTCTTGAATATACTTATGGTTTGTTGTTTTTACTTGTTATATGGCCCCTCAATCGATGAAATAGAATACGCGTTCTCAAGGGTAATTGCCTATAACGTGCCGATAGAGGACAACTTATCCTTTAGCAGGATGGAAAACAAACTCCGCCGGCTATTGGAAATGCTATAATTGATACGCATTGGGTTGTAACAAGCTACGATTCAAGGTATTCAGATCAATAATTCGGTCATAGCATACAATTGTGTATATAAGGGTTGGTGGTTACTAAGTTGGCTGATATCAATCAATAGTCATTTCATTTGGTTCCTTGTCCCGGTCCCGGTCCCGCTCCATCAATTAAGTAACTTTACCCAGTACCGGAAGTTTCAACTTCTTTCATTAAGCTTCTTCTCTTTGTTATTAAGTTTTAACTGGTAAAATTATCCATGCAACATACTTAACCAAGTCATTTAAAAGATCATTTCGGATCAAGTGGTATCAAAGCAGGTTGACAGTTGGTTATTTTTGAGTATGCATGATTCTAGGGAATATCTAAGGCATGGTGAAGGAGAACTTGTAGAAGGAGATCCTAAGATTGGATCAAGAAAGAGGACATCTCAAAGTGAGAAGATGGCATCATAAGAAGGACTTTCTCAAAATGAAAGAGAGTTTCAAAAATCTTTCTTTGCCATGTCAAAGATGGTAAAAGTATTGTATGATGATTACTTGGAATGGAAGAGACATGTTCAAGGGGAATATTCAAAGAAAGACAAGAGTGAACAAGGAGAAGACCCTCCAAAACCTCCTCCTTCACCTTCTTCATCTCCTTCTTCTTCTTCTTCTTCAAGTACAAGTTTGAATCTACTTCTACAAGAAAACATTCTCATAAACATAAGCCTGACATGCCATTACCTAAACTTGACGTGAAATTTGAGTTGCCCATGTATAATGGAGAAGTCAATGTTGAGAAGATTGATAATTGGGTCAGACAGATGGAGGTATATTGCAATGTACAACAAATTTATGATGAGGCAACCAAGATCAAATCGGTATCGCTTCATCTTGTTGGCACAACACTCATCTGGTGGCAAAGTAAGTTGCAACATGGTACTCAGCAAATTGATAATGTATTTCCATCATGGCAAGATTTTATTTTTGCACTTAGAAAATGGTTCTATCCTTTGGGATATAATGAGAAGGATTTAATTTAAAGGCAAAGTCTTAAATCAAGAAAAGAAAAATCGGTGCAAGAATACACAAATGAATTTCATAAGATGGATTTGATGTTAAATATTCCATTACATACACAAGAAACTCCGATGAAGTATATAGGAGGTTTTCGTGCACAAATTCGTAATATTTTGTTTATGTTTGGACCTACTAATCTAGATGAGGTTTATGTTCAAGAAACGTATATTGAAGCAGGGAAAACTGGAGTTGGTGTATCAGGGGAATCATCTTCAAAGAAAGAAGGCAAAGGAAAAGGGAATGTGAAGAAAGCAAACTCAACGTTAGTGAAGGAAGAGAAGCTCTCTTGCAAGAATTGCAAAAAAGAAGGGAACAATGATGAACATTGTTGGAAATTGCACCTAGAGAAGAAACCGAAGTGGTTCAAAGAGAGGAAAGGGATGCAAAAAGTTGCGGCAACAAAACAACCAACAAACTTGGGGTCAGATTCAGGTGATGCGACAAAAATCACAGCAGTTGGTTTGTCAGGTAAAATTGGTGATGGTTATGATTATAGAAGTAAATTGTTTCATATAAGGGTCATTATGAAACATACCAAGATTGACACTTTGTTAGATAATGGATCTCAAGCTAACTTAATTTCAGAAGAAGTGGTTAAGAAATTGGGATTAAAAACTAAGATGCATTACAAACCCTATTCACTAAATTGGATAAGAAAAATTCACAAATTGCCCATAACAAAGAAATGTGTCATAAAGTTTGCAATTACATCTAAGTTTGTGGATGAAGTAATATGTGATGTGGTACAACTAGAAGCATGTGGAATGGTCTTAGGTAGCCCTTATTTATATGATCAGAAAGCAATCTTCTTCAGGGAATAGGATCAATATCACTTAACTAAAGAAGGGACAAAATATGTTGTGCACGCTCATCATATCAAAGGGAATCAATCTCTTCTAATAATGGAACAATTAAAGAAGGTTGATTATGCAAGCAATACACCTATAATTGTACTGGCTTATCTTACACAAGAAAGTAAAATGGTCGTAGCATGTATATCTAGCCATACTTTGCTTCAAGATGAGTTTATGTCTTGCAGACCTGTAAAGAAGAATAGACATGTTGGTTCATTTTCAATCATGTTTGTGATATGGTTATCACTGCTAATGTTTTCTACATGGATGATAGTGGGTTTAGAAAGATGTGAGCAAATGAAAATGGCTAACAATATGTGTTCGATTATCATGGTTGTTTTGCAATTGCTTATGATGCGACATGTGCACATGATAGATTTGATAAACAAAGGACAAGTTGGGAGGTGTGATCCAAATGGATCCAAGAAGGCCAAAAATTCAAAGTTCTTGGATTCGAATGAGACCAGTGCCATCACATAGTAATCATCCTGTCAGTTCCACCAATATATTGTTTTTTGAAAATGGACTCTGTATGCGAAATATATCGTGATCTGAAGTTTTTCCCAAACATGCAAAGAGTCAAAGTCAAAGTCAACAGTCCATACTGCTAACGTCAGCATAACATGGAAGATGATGTCACAATGATGTGGCAGCACTAGAGTTTGACACGTGGCATGCATTTTTGGCATTTTCATGTGCTGATGTGGCGGATGACTGGACTATACGGACGATGATGTGGCAATCTGTATTGTGACGTGGCAAACCATGGTGCAGACATGTAGTAGTACAAAAGGACGCGTTGCATTGATCGAGAAGGTTGAGGAGGTGACACATGGTGATACAGGTTTGTCTGTGCAGCTGAGTTGGCGGTTGACCACGTCGGTGATTGTGCAGCTGACTGGGTTGTATGAGCTAGTCATATTGTGACATGTGGCCCAATCACAAGGTGCCACGTGGCACCCTGGATTAGGTCAATAAGGGTTGGGTCAAAATTGTTTGGCCTCTCGACGATTGGAACCCCCAACCTATCCGCATACAACAACTTAACAACCTTCTACTAGCCACAAGGGCGGAGGGGCAGGGCTTAACCACATTCTGTTTTAAATTGTTTTGTTGTGATATGGCAGAGGTAAAGGGGGAAGTGCCCGATCGGTGGGGGCTACACTTCCGACCAAGGTGCAGTACCTTCGGCTAAGGACCAGGGGGCTACCACACTAGCATGCAACCACGTGCCCTCCACATGACCAGGGGGATACCACACTAGAAAAGTTGTTGAACTCCGTTATCAACTTCTAGTGTCTTGAATCTGCTTATGGTTTTTTGTTTTTACTTTTTATATGGCTTAAACTTCTTTCATTAAGCTTCTTCTCTTTCTCATTAAGTTTTAACTAGTAAAATTATCCATGCAAAATACTTAACCAAGTCATTTAAATGATCATTTCGGATCAGGGACATATGCATCAATCGTCCTTAGATGTTGTCTTAATCCTCCAACACTCCTCACCTGATTTTGTTGATGTCATATGAGAAGGCTTAGAGTCATATTTTACTCAATGTTTCCCTCAAATAATCATGTATCATATTTCCTCTCAACATGTAGGGTATTTGAAATGTGGACTGTTATCACGAGATTTATACTTATGTTAAAGCCCCAACACAAGTCTCCAACTCTGCATAACTACAGGATAACCCACCACTGTCACCTTAGTAGGAAATCCCCACATTTTAGGGATGGAGGAGGTCCATCCCAGGGGAGGCATCCTTGATAACATTAATGGATAAGTTAGGAAGGATGTAGCCAAGTTTGGAAGACCCTCTCACTAGTTACCTAAGTCAAATGTTTATGTCCATGAAATTGAGGCAAAGAGAGTTGGTTTGGGTGCCTACCTAGAACTAGAACAATTGCAACACACACACACACACACACACATATTGATCTCCAAGTACAAGTATGCAATATAACCTCAAAAGGAAATAGACAACACAAATATATCACAGTTGATGTGAAATTGCAACGAGATGATGGTTTATAACAACCAATAAAGTTTTGTAACAACCACAATAAATATATATTAGAATTGCATGAAATCACAGCGTAAACTTAGCATTTATCCAATAGATCAATTTCCAACTATTCCAAGCAATTTCTGAGTTAATTAGATAGTAGTTAGAGTGAATTATGCATCAAAATGAAGCAAGTTAGATGGTTGTAGCAGTGTTTTGCGACAACAACAATAAAGTTAGTGAATTTAGCTAAGTTAGGGTTAGAAAAAGTTAGTAAAATCTTTTCGAGAATAGAGTATGAAAGTTTGTTTGATCAAATTCCTTCACAAGAGTAATGAAACTAGTGCCTTTTGGGCTATGGAGTCTTTTACAACAACACTATTAGAAATTGGAGAAATAATGATAATAATGTATAAGGACAATGAGATGAAGTTGAGGAGCTAGCACCTTAGGGCATCAAACTTCAAGCCTCAAGAGATGAATTTGTTAGAGAGCAATCACCTTTGGGCTCTGGCCAATTCTTCTCTTCTTAGATGCTTGAAATATATATATTGCAACAAGCCTCTAGAACTAAACTCCTAAAGTTCTAACACTTAGGAGTTTACTCTAGACAAGATTTTCTTGACAATTTAAAAGGTGGAAAGATCTAGAGAGAGGAGGAAGCACCTAATGCTCCTCTCCTAGGGTTTTAGACAAGCAACATCACAATCTTCAATATGAACAAGTAAAATTTACCATAACCATTGAATGCATGAAATGAAATTGCATATTCTACTTACTTCACCAAGAATAATCAAGCATAAAACCCTAGTTGCAGAAATTTTCCACCTAAATAAGCAAATAGATATCCAAATAAAGTCCTTTGTTAGGGACCTAACCTCCCTAACCCATGATGTAGGTAGAATCATATATTTTCCATGTAATAAAGGCCAATATTAATAAGGCCTAGTAATAAGGAAGAATAAGTCAAATCTAAGAAGACTTAATAGAAGCTTCCGCTTCTAGAAGATATTCTTCTAGATTGTTCTTTTGATAGATAGATTTAGTATAAATAGGAGTCAAGGGAATGAGAAGTTTTGTCTTGAGAATTATTGTAATAGATCATTGCTCTGTTGGAGGTTGCCCTCTCGAAGAAGCAAGTGAATATTGTTTCCTGTCAATAAAGCTATTATTTTGGTGTTGTGGTTTCATCTATTGTGTTGTTCCATTGTTATTCTCTGCAATATTTTTGTTTTCAGCTATTATAATAGATCTGGTACCTTACAAGTGGTATCAGAGCACTTTCCTTGGAAGCAAATTGTGGGTTATTTTTTTCAGGGTAGAGATGTATTCTGACGTCTTAAAGCTACAAAGATCTGTCGTTCAATCCATAAATCCACGATCGGGGAAGCATACACGCAGGAACTACAAATGGCACTTAAGCGCACATTGTTGGCCACCCTTGTAACCCTTGTTGGTACCCCTTTGAGTCGTAGCGCATCAAAAAACACCTATATATGAATCAAAATAGATATCTTGAAGCCCTACGTAGATAAACAAATCAGTTGCCTGACTACTATAGTGACACAATGAACAACTCTCGGAAAGATACTCTCTATTACCAGGGTAGTCGGGTAGTACGACTAAGGGCACAGTCTAGCCTCCTTAGTTGGTTCCCTGAGATATTGGGTCGAGTACTATTGTTGGACCCCACACGTATATCAAAGAGTTATAGCATAGGGCAAACCCTTGTTTGTAGAAACCCTGAATACCCTAACCCTTGGGACGGAAATAGAAATGAAATGGACAAGCTCTATTGCTGTGCAACTTTACCTCCTGCATTCTGGTTGCAAAATTGCTACACATTTTTTCGTGTTAAGAATGTGGGCCTTTCAACACTGCAATATTCTTCAGATTGGAGTATAACTTTGCACGAGAAAAAAAAAATCATGATCTTACTGGCACCATTATTTGAGCCCTATCCCATTGGATTCCTCTCTTCACCCTCATCGCAATCATACCTATCATTTTTCAACAATTTTTTTCCAGTGGACCAGAACCCCTTTCGGCCCCTTATTTTGAACTTACCCCATTGGATTCCCCTCGTCCCCTTGATTGTCACGATACCCTTCACCCATAACCCATTTTCTATGTGATCCCACCCATCCCTTTCCATTTCCCCCCCTTCATCATGGCCCAGACCCGTAGCCAAGACCTTGAAGCCCTCCTCAATTCATTTTCCTCTGCTTTCCTAGAGACCCAGCAGGAAGTGCGACAACTGAGTGCCAATATTACCACCACCAATAAAATCATGCATTCCACCATAGACGCAAAAATGGAAACTCTGAAACATGACCTCTCTACCCATCTTGCATCCTTCATTAGCCAGATCTTCGTCGTGTTGAATATCATTGGAGACCTTACCTCCTCTGACCCACCTTTTCATCCCGAAGGTGAAACTTCCTACAATTCTCATACTTTTCAACCCCATCACTTTCAGCATGACCTACGCCTTCCGCGAGTGGATGTGAACAAATTTGATGGCTCGAATCCCATCGGTCGGGTAACTCAAATGGAAAACTATTTCTCTTTGTATGGCATTACAGTTGAGTTGTCCAAACTCTGGTATGGTGTTCAACATCTAGATCAAGAACGTTGGCAATTGTGGAAATGGAGAAAAAATTCCCGCCAAGGGTATATGGCTTGGAAACAATTTGTTGTGGAGATTTATGAATGCTTTGACATTGACACCAACCACTTAGGTTGTTTGAAAAAGTTGAAACAATTTGGCATAGTGGAAGACTTTATAGTTGTTTTTGAGAGGTTGGATTTCCGCAAAGAGGGCATGTTTGATGCTTTTTTCCGAGAATGCTTTATCAGTGGCCTCAAGGGTGAGATTTTTGCCCATGTCCTCATGGCTCACCCCTAGAGTTGGGTGGAATCTACTAAAATAGCTAAGGAAGCACAACAAGTTGTCTCTTCTCAAACCAGAAAACCCTCCTTTATTCCTTGCCCTAAACCAATCACTCCCACTCCTCCTTCCACTCCACTAAAGATCCAAAAATTTACCCGGGCAGAAATGGTTGAACGCCAATTCAAGGGCCTTTGTTATAATTGCGATGACAAATATTTTCCTCGGCACAAGTGTAATGAACAAAATCTTTTTACGGCCATCTCTGAGGATGTTTCTGAAGAAGAGGTCGAGGCTTCCCCTGTGGCCAAATCACCTAAACACATTGACCTGACTCCACCCTCATACCCCCCAGAAGTTGAACCAGTCATTTCCCTTATTTCTCTTACTGGATTCTCTGCTCTCCAAACCCTCAAACTCATTGGTTACATTAAGCATTGGAAGGTCATCATCCTCGTTGACAGTCGCAACACCCATAATTTTATTCATCGCCCCATTGCCAAAAAAACTAATTGCTATATCCGACGAATCAACAACTTTCAAATCATGATTGCCAATGGTTGTTCCATGAAATGTGGGGGGTGTTGTGAAAATGTGTGTCTCCAAATTGGTCAGTAACACATGAAATATCATATGTTTTCTATCGACATGGGTGGTTGTGACATTGTGTTGGGTGTCGAATGGTTAAGGACTATGGGCCCCATTCTCATGGATTTTAAGGAATTAACCATGCAATTCAACCAAGAGGGCCAACAGTATAAAATCCAAGGAATCACAGTAAGTTCCCCTGAGATCATACATTCCCATCGCATGGAAACGCTCCTAAAAAAAGGTCATTCCAACATTATTGCACAACTCCTTTCCATTCAAGCCACTGAGACACCCTCTATGCCCCTTGACCTCCAATCTATCCTCTCCAAACATCAAGTTGTTTTTTGTACTCCCCAGGGACTTCCTCCTTCCCGTGGTGTTCATGATCATTCCATTCCCCTCATACATGATATCTTTCCTCCCAATGTCCGTCCCTATCATCATCCCTTTGCCAAGAAAAATGAAATTGAGAAAAAAATTCAAGAATTGCCTGTCACATGCGTGATTTGTCCTAGTAATAGCCCCTATTCTTCTCCTTTGGTCATGGTACTTAAGAAATAAGGCTCTTATCACATGTGTCCTGACTTCCGTGCCCTCAACAAACTCACCATCAAAGACAAATTTCCCATTTTTGACATTGTTGATCACTTGGATGAATTACATGGTGCCCGGTTATTTACTAAACTTGATCTTCGTTCTGGCTACCACCAGATACATATGAAAGAGGCAGACATTCCTAAGACCACATTTTGAACTCATGAGAGCCACTATGAGTTCTTGGTCATGCCCTTTGGCTTGTGTAATTTTCCCTCCACTTTCCAAACCCTCATGAATCATGTCTTTCATCCTTTTCTTCGTCATGTTGTTTTTGTTTTCTTTGATGATATTCTCATCTATGGTAAAACTTGGATAGCCCATCTTGCTTATGTGGATCAAGTTCTCCATCTACTCTCTTAGCACCAACTTTTCCTCAAATAATCTAAATGTGCTTTTGGAGCCTCAAAAGTCGAGTACTTGGGTCATATTGTTGGCAAGGCGGGTGTCATGGTGGATCTTAAGAAGATTGAAGCTATGTAGGATTAGCCTCGCCCTGTGACTCTCAAAATCTTGTGTGTTTTTCTGGGTTTAACAAACTATTATCACAAGTTTGTTAAGAATGATGGAAACATTGTGGTGCCTCTCACTTCTCTCCTTAAAAAAAAATCTTTCACTTGGACTCCAACAACTGATCATTCCTTTCAACCTTTGAAGGTGGTTATGTGCACCACTCCTGTCTTTTCCCTTCTTGACTTCACATTGACCTTTGTCCTAGAATGTGATGCTTCTGGGAGAGGAATTGGAGCAGTCCTTATGCAAGATGGTTGACCTTTGGCCTTTACTAGCAAACAACTGTCAGAGCGACATTTGGGCCAATCAATCGGAAATGTTGGCTATTCTACATGCAGAAGATATCTGGTACCCTTATCTATTGGGGCAACACTTCCAAATTAAGACAGATCATCAAAGCCTCAAGTATTTGTTGGAGCAATGTCTTTCATCCTCGAAGCAACAAAAATAGGTGACTAAGCTATTTGTATATGATTATGAGATCATTTATAAGAAAGGAAAATGCAATGTGGTTGTTGATGCTCTTTCAATAAAATATGAAGATGAAGGGTCCCTTTTTTCCCTCTCCTTCATTGTAGTAGATTGGCTCCAAGTTGTTCACTAGGAATGGCTGTAAGATCCCAAAATTTCGAGTCTGATCTAACAATTGCAAGTCAATTCTCTAGCTTCCCCAGGGTACTCTTGGCACAATGATGGGCTTCGCTACAAAGTTTGTTCGTATTTAAGTAAACAGTCACAACTTAAATCCATAGTAATTTATGAGCTTCATGCTACATCCACAGCTAGGCACTTAGGGTCTACCAAAACCTATGACAGGGTCAAACGTTCTTTTTTCGAGGATGGTATGAAATAGGACGTTCGCACTTTTGTGGTGGAATGTGATGTATGTCGATGTAACAAGGGAGAAACAGTCAAATCCCTAGGCACGCTACAATTGCTTCCTATCCCACCCGCTATTTGGAGGGATATCTCTATGGATTTTATTGTTGGCTTACCTAAATTGAGAAATAAGTAAGTCATCATGGTGGTAGTTGATCATGTTTCCAAGTATGCTCATTTTTGTGCTCTTCAACACCCATTCACCGCCTCCACTGTGGCTCAAATTTTCATGGATCATATCTTCAAGCTTCATGGGATGCCTCATTCTATTGTTTCTGACAGAGATCCCACCATCACCAGCAATTTTTGGCAAGAATTGTTCATGCTACAGGGCACACAATTGCATCTCAGCATCGCTTATCATCCCTGGACTGATGGTCAAACTGAAGTTATCAACAAGTGTTTGGAAACATATTTGAGGTGTTTTGCATATGAATGAAAAAATCAATGGGCTGAATGGTTACCCCTAGCTGAATGATGGTACAACACTTCTTACCATACAACTACTCACGTGACTCCTTTTGAAGCAGTATATGGAAAAAATCCACCTTCAGTTCTATCATACATGCCCGACATCTCGAAGGTCCAGGCGGTTGACCAAACTCTTACAGTTTGAGAGGCTATTCTTCATACCCTCAAAGGGAATTTGGTCATGGCTCATAATCGCATGAAGTAACAAGCAAATCAAGGTCACTTAAGACATCAATTTATTGAAGGGGACTAGGTGTTTCTTCGACTACAACCTCATAAAAAGACTTCACTCAAGGTTGACCATTGTCAGAAACTGGCGCCCAAAATTTATGGTCCTTGTATAGTTTTCAATCACGTGGGACAGTTGGCCTATCAGTTAGCTTTGCCCGGTCATTCTAAGCTCCATCTTGTTTTTCATGTCTCCTACTTAAAGAAGGTGATTGGAACTAAGTGCCAAACTCAAACCAGTCTTCATGAGTTGGATGAAGAAGGCTCCATCTGGTTGTAGCTACAAGAACCAATGTGAGTGTCACCTCCGTCAGCACACCATCAAGGAAGTGTTAGTCCAATGGAAATATACAACTCCAGTCGATGCCAGTTGAGAGCCAACTACCATTCTGCAAAAATTTCCTCATCTCAAGCCTTGAGGACAAGGTTGTTTTTTAAGGGGTAGGGCATGTTAGGGACCTAACCTCCCTAACCCCTCGCGTAGGTGGAATAATTTAGTTTCCATGTAATAAAGGCCAATATTAATAAGGCCTAGTAATAAGGAAGAATAATTCAAATGTAAGAAGACCTAATAAAAGCTTTTGCTTTTAGAAGATCTTCCTCTAGATTGTTCGTTTGATAGATAGATTTAGTATAAATATGAGTCGAGGGCATGAGAAGTTTTATCTTGAGAATTATTGTAATAAAGCATTGCTCCGCTGGAGGTTTCCCCCTCGAAGAGGCAAGTGAACATTGTTTCCTATCAATAAAGGTATTATTTTGGTGTTATGGTTTCATCTATTGTGTTTTTCCGTTGTTATTCTCTACAATATTTCTGTTTTCAATTATTATAATAGATTTGGTACCTTACATCCTTCAAGAGATAGCGCACTAGTAAAATAAGCCAATGTTGCCAATAGGGCAAAAATTTCAGATCCAATCCTCTTGTGTGAAGAAGAGTTATGATGAAAAATGAAATGGCAAGGCCTCTATTTATATGAGGCCTTGCAAATATAATTTGTCCATAATAAAAAAACGGTCAACCCCTTTAGTTTGCCTCTAAAATGTACATAAATGAAAAATACATGAAATAAACCCTATCAGAGTGACATTGTGCCCTAGGATGGTAACGTCATGCCTCCAAGGTAAGTCGTTGGGCGTTCCAAGGCCACATGTCATGTCTCCAATGCTCAAGGGAGTGTCTCCTCACCCATTCTACATCAATACACCTCCGGATCCATAAACACCCTAGCCTCAAGGATGAAGTCAGGGCTAAAAGGGTGACGTCAAAGCTAGAAGGTGACATCATGGGCCTCCAAAGGCCATGTCCTTGTGCAAGAGGGGTGCAAACTAATCGTCGAGTGATGTCAAATTGCCTCAAAGGCAACGTCCTCCATCCTTTGTGCCCAAAGGTTTTTGGGTGCTCTGCCTAGCCCGTGGGCTTATAGCCCATGTATGTGGCATAATGACCAGCCTGCTCAAAACCAATCCCATATGTCCATCATGCAAGATTCCAAGGATATGAGAGCCATTGTCTGAAGGTGTTGAGTCACTAGATGACTCACTGCTCTTCATCACACGTGCTAAAGTCCTACAATAGGACACAACACCACGAGCACAACCCAAGATGTCCCTCAAAGAACCACATCGGGTGCATTCGAAACAAAACATAATATAAGACAAAGCAAACCAATTTTCATAAGTCATGTTAGTCCTTGAATCATGCAAGGTAAGTTGATGTTTTAGATAGAAGCCATGTACACAGTTCACCCCAATATCCCCTTCAAGTATCACCCAAGCCCAAGACCTTGTGAGGGTTACCAAGTTTAAGTATGGGAGGGCCTTCATCCAACCCTATTAGGTATGCCACCTGAACAATAAGTTACCCAAGTAGAGATAGGTCTCGATAGTGACAAGGGAAAGTAAAAAACCATCAAGAGCAAGTATGAGTGTGATATGGTATTAGGCTTATGGTATACATTTCTATGAGCACCTTTGTAGAGGTGGCACTTGCTTTTGATGGTTTTTTACTTTTTTCATTTTGAGCCCCTTATTTTTGCTTTTGATACCCATTTATTATTTGCAAGTTCCCTTTATAAGGTTTCAAGCTTCACTCCTTTATATTTTACTAGGCAATAGTCCTTTATAATTGGTGCATTCATTTGCATATGGACAAGGGCGATTACCATTAGAGGGGGTAGAGCTCAAGCTGGCCTGAGGATTTTATGGCGGCCTTTATAATTTAGCAATGATATATATATATACACATTAGTTGCATCATCCTCTGGGCCTTCAACCCCTTCTTCTCATGAGAGAATGGGCCATAGATGAAGTTTGGGATATATGAAGGGATTTATGAGGGAAAATGTTAAGTATGACTGGGAGAGGAACATTACCCTTGGGAGGGCCTCCCATTATTACCCCTTTTCCCTGGGCGGTGACGACATGGGACTAGGGTACAAAAGTTGACCACCAAGGTGAAACAAGGCAACCAAGACAATTTTTGAAGCAAGTGATCCATTATCCAACTTCAACCAAAGATCCTTGTTTACATGCTCATTAAATTAAACACAACACCTTTCATGAATAAATTACTAACCATACCACATGGTGATGTTGACTTACCATGCCCCATACCTTGGGTTGCTTGAATGTGACGAACCTTGGTTGATATGTGCTGGGAGGCAAATCCGGGGGGTTTTTTGGTTCTGTTGGTTAATCTGGCTCTCGATACTCCATGTTTTCTACTTGCCGACCTTGATACATGATCTCCTTAGTTACGCCTAGGTCGATGGGTGTAACATTGACCCAGGGGGATTTTCCTGCATAATGAAACACTTTAGTTTCAATCGATGATTTTGTCAGGTTCTCATTATATTGCTTTGATCCCTGGAATGAATGTTGTCACCCACACCGAGACTCTCTCGCAAGGTATATTGCACGTGAATTTCATTTATGAGTCTCATCAAGTATGTCACTCAATTCTGATTCCTTTCCAATAGCCTTATGCTAATCATTATAAATTTTACGATGGAATTGAGTCTTGGCTGGAGGAATCCTACATATCTACATTTCCCATGAATCATAACACTGCCAAACTTAACATGCTTGGTGGAGTTTTTCTTGAATCAACTCTTCTTATCTTCGATCTCTCACTGCTCCAATGTCTACAATTGACTTTTGGTAAAGATGTGGTTGCGGGTTTGGAGTTACTCGATTAGTCGCACTGGCATTTTGCTTTCACTTAGCCTTCATTTAGCCAGTGTAAGATAGACTAGGAATATGAGTACCATAGTTAGCTTTCCTCCTTTATGTCCACATAATTTAGATGTTTGCTTTTGTTTTCATTATATAGCATAGATTTGGACTTGTCTTGGTTTCTTCAATAAAAGCCACCAACCGTCATTAGTTTAGTTTGCAGCTCGCGATGGCTCGCTTTAGTTTAAGTGTTGTTTTCGTAAAATATTTCTTCTTTTCATTTGATGCATTTCATTTTTGTTGTTTGAGTAAAAGCTTGGCTTAAACTCGGTTATCATAAGGAAATCCTATGCAGAATTCTCTGAGAATTCCAACTAAGAGATTCATGTTCGCTTCAACAACATTCATTCTAACATTCACAACTGAATAACTTATTATCCTACATTGATGAAAGTAGTTGCTACAGGAATACTTCACAGCCTGGGGAAGAATCCTATCAATTGTCCATGGCCTTGGTGTTCATACCCTATTGATCATTATGTCAATGGTTATGTTTCTTGCAAAGGCTTATGGATTAACGAATCAATGTTGCAGTATCATGGGTTCATTCTCTTGGTTTCTAAAACAAAGACTAGTGAGCTAAAATATGTTACAAGCCTTCTCAACAAGTATGTCTTTTAATAGACTTAGACCCTTCATCATGCACTAATTTCAAGAATGTTAGATGCATATCATCGATTAGTTCGAAATAAATGCAAAGTCTCAAAGTGAAACATGATTACCATAGCTTAATTTTTTCATGATGGTATCTATTAAGTAGATCTGATTGCTCATTCTATTGCTATACTCTTTGAGTAATCATATGCAATATCTTGACTTGTATTGATTGACTAGTTTTCGTTGGTTCTTTCTTGATATGGTCCTATTTTCATTTTTCCCATGAAGTTCATTGGTCTAGTTGTCTTTGTCTTGATTTCGTTGAGGGTTTTACACCATGATGTTTCTGTTGCTTTTGGGTTTTCAACTTTGAATGACAGGTACATTACAACCAAGTCATGAAACTCTCAACGAAGCTCGTTCAAGAACTATTCCATGAACTTTTGTGAATGGTCATCGAGAATAATCTTTCAAAGCTCAGCCAATTACACGAGACTTGAAAACACTAATCAACAGAATGGTTCTCAAATGCACTTCTTCAAGGTGGAACCAATGATCGTGTTGAGTAGGTCTTATATTATTTACATGTGTGTGGGGGGGCATGTCAGATTTGATGACTGTGTCTGACGATCCCATCACATGTCATTGCTTGTGGGCATGTGCATTGGCTGCTTTCCTAGGGGGGTCCCCGGGGGGGAGCAGGATTGCCTCCCCCTGGTTATTACCTCTTGGAGCATGCAGGGTTCAAGGCAACACCCCAAATTTATTTTTTTGGGCGGTTTTCTATAATTTTAGCGTTTTTTTCTAATTTTAGAGGTTTTCTAAATTAATAGCACATTAAGGGATTAAGGTTTTGGTAGCTGCAAAATACCTAAAATATTGTGTATATGTTGTATTACGAATGGTGAAATTATTACAATGAAGAGTTGAGAGGTGCAACACCAAGGAAGGTTGATTTTCTTATGGTTAAAGGTTTCCAGCGAAATCTCTATGTACCATATCTGTGAGCCATTAATTAATTTATGTTTTGTTTAGAATCCGCGTGCATTGCTTTACTTCACAGATTTAAAACTTACAGATCATTACAACCTTAGTCTTTTACTGCTCGAAAGGGGACTTTCACGCGATATACCAACATTTAATCTAATTCTACTCCACCTCTCTATCATAATCCAGGCATTAGGAACATGTAATACTCATTTATTTGTTTTCATGCACCCCGACAGGTACGGTTCCCTATGTTTTCAAAGGCATTATCTCTTTGATTTAGGGTCCTATGTTAGCCGAGATACTTACTTTATTTCTGTTTGATATTATGAAATCTTTTTAAACATGTTTTTTTGAGGGAATTTATCTTATTTGACATTACTTTCGATTAGATTTTGTACCAGGTCAAATAATGATGGTTGGAATTGGATAATAGAGGAATTGATATCATTGGTCACTAGTCTTAATTCATAATATGTGTGTTTCGTCGATATGCAGATCTCAATTGTGTAAATTGTGCTCACCTGAAGATAAGGACACAACTCAAGGAATACACATGACTTCAAAGAATTTGACCAGATCATGAAACATAGCACTCGTGGACTTTATTCGCAAACTTGCTTTTGGAATTCTACCTTTGAACCCTCTACACATGATTTTTTCGAGTCATTTCTGAAAATTTATGAACTGAAATCAATCTCATGTCTCGAATGGTTTGTCAATGTAGGTACAAATACACAATTGGGACTGTGGTCAATTGAGCATATCACGTTGTAGCACAGATTTTAGATATGGAAAACATAGAGAGTGAATCTCTCTCATAACCAGAACAAAGCATATCATGGGTGGCAAATGGAAGTTCGTTCAAAGCCCTTAATTCATGGAGCACAAGGCTACAAAGATGAGCTGATTGTTCTAAAAAAAGATCATGACAGAAGATGCAATTATTAGTCAGTGCTAGCAACGAAATCCATCCAAATGAGAATAATACATGTATAAACTTTCACATGGAATAGTGTTTTCAAGAGGCCACAAACTTCTTGCTATTTGGGATGCATAAACCTTCTAAAGTTGTTGGAAACACTTACATCCATGATCTCTTTTGTAGATTTAAACCTTGTACAATATTTTACAGCAAACAAATTTTCAATAAAAGAACATAAAATATACAATGGAAAATACACATTATACACAAAGATTATTCCCCTGGAAACCCAAACCGGGAAAACCAGCATATTCTATATTCATTCACATCTTACATTGTTTACAATACAATATACATATAGGAGCTAGTGGCATCCAAAACCCTAATCCAATGACCTGGATTAGTCAACAACCCTAATTCCTTAACTGGAAATAAAAAATCATTGGTGAAAAACCATGTGTTGAAAAACCGCCCAACAATGGACATGAAAATAAAGGCGACTTGAAAATCGAGCCAAAAAAGGTGACATATTTCCCGAGGTAAAAAAGGGGACACTAGATCTAGTCGGGCAAAGAATATAACACATACCCAACATTCTCCCACTTGTTGTTTTCTTTGCATGCAGGGGGTTATAGGGTTACATAGTCAATAATCAAGGGCAATAATCCCAATAGATCCTCTACACCAAGAGAACTTCTTCGTGCTCATAGATTTTGTTAATGAATCTACAACATTCTTCAAAGTGTACACCTTCATCGACAACACTTTCTTTTCTTCAACCATTTCTCTCACAAAGTGACATTGAACATCAATATGCTTTGTCTTTGAATGATAATTCAGGTTCTTTGCTAGAAAAAATTGCACTCTGACTGTCACAATCCATCCTTGCAGCTTGTTGTACCAACCCAATACCTGAACACAATCTTTGTAACCATATTGCTTCCTTTCTTGCATGAGTGGCAACCATGTATTCAACTTCCGTAGTTGAAAGTGCCACTATATACTGTATGTTGCGCATCCAACTGATTGCTCCTCCAAACAGGTTAAACACATACCCACTTGTAGATATTTTACGATCCCGATCTCTAGCCTAGTCTACATCCACAAAGCCATGTATGTCCAACACTTTGTCCAAACTTGGTCTTCCTTGGTAGCACGATCCATAACTAGTAGTGCCACACAAATACCTGGAAACTCTCTTTATTGTTGTCCAATCCTCCTTCCCTAGTTTTGACATATACCTGCTCAAAACTCCCACTGCATGTGCAATGTATGGTCTAGTACAGACCATTGCATACATTAAATTGCCAACTGCACTCACATATGGAACACGAGACATGTCCTCCTCCCCTTCCCATGTCTTGGGACATTGTTCTGCGGATAACTTTACACCTACATGAATCGAGACTCTGACCGATTTCCATTCTTGCATATTGGAGCTGGCAGGGTTCAAGGCAGCACCCCACATTTATTTTTTGGGGCAGTTTTTTACTATTTTAACGTTTTTTGCTAATTTTAGCGGTTTTCTAAATTAATCCCACATTAAGGGATTAGGGTTTGGTAGCTGCGAAATACCTAAAATATTGTGTATATATTGTATTACTAATGGTGAAATTATTACAATTAAGAGTTGAGAGGTGCAACACCAAGGAAGGTTGGTTTTCTTCTAGTTAAGGGTTTCCAGCATAAATCTCTATGTACTATATGTGTGAGCTAGTGATTAATTTATGTTTTGTTTAGAATATGTGTGCATTGCTTTACTTCACAGATTTAAAACTTACAGATCATTACAACCTTAGTCTTTTACTGTTTGAAAGGGGACTTTCACTCGATATACCAACATTTAATCTAATTCTACTCCACCTCTCTACTAGAATCTAGGCATTAGGAACAGGTAATACTCATTATTTGTTTTCATGCACCTCTACAAGTATGGTTCCTTATGTTTTCAAAGACATTATCTCTTTGATTTAGGGTCCTATGCTAGCCCATATACTTACTTTATTTTTGTTTTATATTATGAAATCTTTGTAAACATGTTTTTTTCTGAGGGAATTTATCTTATTTGAAATTACTTTCGATTAGATTTTGTAACAGGTCAAATAATGATGGTTGGAATTGGATAATGGAGCAATTGATATCATCAGTCACTAGTCTTAATTCATAGTATGTGTGTTTTGTCGGTATGCAAATCTTGATCGTGTAAATTGCGCTCACCTGAAGATAAGGACACAACTCAAGGAATACACATGACTTCAAAGAATTTGACCAGATCATGAAGCATATCACTCGGGGACTTTATTCGCAAACTTGCTTTTGGGATTCTACCTTTGAACCCTCTACACATGATTGTTTCGAGTCATTTATGAAAGATTATGAACTGAAATCAATCTCATGTCTCAAACGGTTTGTTAATGTAGGTACAAATACACAATTGGGATTATGGTCAACTGAGCATATCACGATGTAGCACAAATTTTAGATATGGTAGACATAGAGAGTGAAGCTCTCACATAACCAGAACAAAGCGTATCATGGGTGGCAAATGGAAATTTGTTCAAAGCCCTTACTTCATGGAGCATAAGGCTACAAAGATGAGTTGATTGTTCTAAAAAAAGATCGTGACAAGAGATGCAATTATTAGTCAGTGCTAGCAACGAAATCCATCCAAATGAGAATAATACATGTATAAACTTTCACATGGATTAGTGTTTTCAAGAGGCCACAAACTTCTTGCTATTTGGGATGCATAAACATTCTAAAGTTGTTGGAAACACTTACATCCATGATCTCTTTTGTAGATTTTAACCTTGTACAATATTTTACTGCAAACAAATTTTCAATAAAATAACATAAAAGATACAATGGCAAATACACACTATACACATAGATTTTTCCCCTGGAAACCCAAACCAGGAAAACCAACATATTCTATATTCATTCACATCATACATTGTTTACAATACAATATACACATAGGAGCTAGTGGCATCCAAAACCCTAATTCGATGACTTGGATTAGTCAACAACCCTAATTCCTTAACTGGAAATAGAAAACCATCAGTGAAAAACCATGTGCCAAAAAACCACCCAACAATGGACATGAAAATCAAGGTGACCTGAAAATCGATCCAAAAAAGGTGACACATTTCCCGAGGCAAAAAAGGCGACACTAGATCTAGTCATGCAAATAATATAACACATACCCAACATTCTCCCACTTGTTATTTTCTTTGCATACAGGGGGTTATAGGGTTACATAGTCAATAATCCATGGCAGTAATCGCCATAGATCCTCTACACCAAGAGAACTTCTTCGTGCTCACAAATTTTGTTCATGAATCTGCAACATTCTTCAAAGTGTCCACCTTCATCGACAACACTTTATTTTCTTCAACCATGTCTCTCACAAAGTGATATTGAACATCAATATGCTTTGTCTTTGAATGATAAGTCGGGTTCTTCACCAAACAATTTGCACTTTGACTGTCACAATCTATCCTTGCAACTAGTTATACCAACCCAATACCTGAACACAATATTTGGACCCATATTTCCTCCTTTCTTGGATGAGTGGCAGCCATGTATTCAACTTTTGTAGTTGAAAGTGCCACTATAGACTGTCTTTTACTCATCCAATTGATTGATCCCCCAAATAGGTCAAACACATACCCGCTTGTAGATCTTTTACGATCCATATCTCTAGCCCAGTCTACATCCACAAAGCCATGTATGTCCAACACTCTGTCCAAACCCAGTCTTCCTTGGTAACACAATCCATAACTAGTAGTGCCACATGAATACTTGGAAACTCTCTTTATTGTTGTCCAATCCTCCTTCCCTGGTTTTGACATATACCTGCTCAAAACTCCCACTGCATGTGCAATGTCTAGTCTAGTACAAACCATTGCATATATCAAATTTCCAACCGCACTCACATATGGAAAACGAGACATGTCCTCCTCCCCTTCCTATGTCTTGGGACATTGTTTCGCGGATGAATTTACACCTACATGAATAGGGACCCTAACCAGTTTCCATTCCTGCATATTAAACCTCTACAATATTGTATGCACATATTTTCTCTGATTCAACTAGAGTTTCTTATTTTTTCGATCTCTTTTAATTTCCATGCCCAAAATGAAATTTGCAGCACCAATATCCTTCATGTCAAATTTAGAGGACAACTGAGTTTTCACATCTTGGATAATCTCCTTCTTGTTTCCTATCAACAACATGTCATCCACATACAAGACCAAATAAATCAAATGATCACCAATTAATTTAAAATACACACAATGATCATCTTTGCTTCTTGTGAAGCCAAGTCCCAGCATATAAGTATCAAATTCTTGATACCACATATTTGGTGATTGTTTTAAACCACACATGGAGTTTTCAGCTTGCATACCAGCTCCTTCTTTCCCTTCACATCAAAGCCTTCTGGTTGCTTCATATAGATTTCTTCTTCTAGATCCCCATGTAGGAATGTTGTCTTCACATCCATATATTCTACTTCAAAATCAAACACAACAACAACAACAACAAATAACATAAATCTAATAGAAGTTAATTTGGAAAAAGGAGAAAAAATCTCACCAAAATCAATTCCCTCAACCTGGGAATAACCCTTTGCTACTAACCGAGCTTTATATTTCTCCACTTTGCCTTCTACATTAAGATTCTTTTTAAATATTGTAATGTTCCTGACTTGGCTAGTCTAGGAAATGTTGCTAATGTGTGTGTAGGATCAAAGGTTTACAACATATAAATGATCATACAAATAATAAACATGACAAAGGACTGCAAAGTTTGTATTATGATATCTCTGTGGATTACAAAATCGTCGAATGTGGCTAAATAAACTGGCAATACTCGACTAGATCAACAGACAAAAGCTCTTAGCCGGAATACAAATAAGCAATTGTGGCTAAATAAAATAACAACACTCGGCTAGATCAAAAGACAAAAGGATCTTAGCCGGAATACAAATAAGCAACTAAAAGATAATACCCGAAATATGGGAGCACTGCGGAATCAATGAAGAATGATGGAAGACTTGGATGATCTTCCCGGTGACTAGGGTGTGTCTTTCAACATCGAAATCAACCAACTGGTGTCTTCCTCCTAGAATACACTGAACTATCTCTCCTGAGATGCGCCTCTTCTCCTCAATGACAAGTCATAATCTACATAATGATGAATTAGGTCCTTGACCCTTCCTTTATAGCTTTAAAAAACCCTAAATCATGCTGAAACCCTAATTCACTGTTGACTTCCAAAACCCTAAATCACTGTTGAAACCCTAATTCATTATTGGCTTCTATTTTTAGCTCATAATGACTTAAAAGCGCTTTTAACCCTTTCTAGCTCAATGTCACTTTTTGAATATAACACCTGTGACTGGAGTGACCTCTAGTTTACCCCTCTTTGGCCCCGGCTATAGTCTAACGGGGCAGTTTAGACCATTAAGCCTCCTCTCTAGAGCTCCTATTTGGAAAGGGACATTACAAATACCCATTTTTTACCAATGGGATTTCTTCCAGTCGACAACTCCACTAGTTCCCAAGCCTCATTCTTTTCTAAGGCTATCATTCCTTCATCCATGACCTTTTTCCAGAGTTTTCCATCCTCTGAATCCACTACTTCCTTTACAGTTCTAGGATCATCATCATTAATAGACAAAGAAAACATTGAATGAAAATCAGGTGCAGTATACCTTTCCAGTTTCCTTCTTTCTTGAACAAATCTCCTCAATACTGGAGTATGAGGATCTTCTTCTTTGTATTCATGTTCTTCTGTAGAGTCTGATTAATCATCATTCAAATCAAACTCTATGTTCTATGGTTCTTCCTTACTTGGTAGGACATCCTGTTTGAAAACATCTTTTATTTCTATAATTACCACATCTCGGTTATACACAACCTTCTTGGTTTCTGGGTTCCAAAGCTTATACCCTTTTAGACCATATTTATACCCAATAAAGATACATTGTTCAGCCTTCTTGTCTAGCTTACTCATGTTTTCCTTTGGAACATGAACATAGGCCTCACAACCAAATACCTTGAGATGTGTGAGAGAGGGTTTCTTACCAGTCCATACCTCGTGTGGAGTCTTCTCATCCAATGCTAATGAGGGTGATCTATTGACCAGGTAACATGTAGTACCCACTGCCTTTGCCCGTAATTCTTGTGCTAACTTGGCACCATTGAGCATGCACCTTGCTTTTTCCATCAACGTCCTTTTCATCCTTTCCACAACTCCATTATGTTGAGGTGTATATGGAGTAGTCTTCTACCTTGTTATACCGCACTTCTTACAAAATTCTTCAAATTCATTCCTGCAAAACTCTCCACCATTATCTATCCTTGACACCTTAACACTTTTCTCTGTTTGATTCTCAACAAGAACCTTAAACTCTTTAAACATGTCAAAGACTTCATATTTCTTCCCGAGGAAATATATCCAAGTAATCCTCGAGAAGTCATCTATAAAAGAGACATAGTACACATATTTTCCCAATGATGGAACCAACACAGGTCCAAACACATTACTGTGTAGTAGCTGTAAAATTTTGTCTGCCCTCGTTGCACCATACGGGAATCTTATCCGATTCTACTTTCCATATACACAATGTTCATAGAAATCAAAATCTAGAGAGAAGTTAGATATACCTTCAACCATACCTTTACTTTGTAGCAGTCGAAAACCCTTCTCTTTGATATGCCCTAGTCTTTGATGCCACAACAT
The DNA here is from genome assembly GCA_009831015.1 of Picea engelmannii. NCBI lineage: Eukaryota > Viridiplantae > Streptophyta > Pinopsida > Pinales > Pinaceae > Picea > Picea engelmannii. The sequence goes on from ML778996.1 coordinate 59,933, forward strand.
AACCTTTTCTCCAGAGACTATAGGAGTTCTTTCTTCTTCAACTCCAATATCAGAAACAATGGAACTATTATACCCATCACTAATAGTGCTTCCTTCTAGATTATACAAAGTTCCAATCCGAACTCCCTTCAACAACGCCATTGCTCCTCGAACCATCATGTAGGTTTCTTTTTCAAATATTGTTTTTACCCCTGCATCGTCCATTTTTCTTACACAAATCAAATTTCTAGCCAATCCTAGGATGTGTAGAACTCCACGCAGTGTTTTAATCCTTCCATCTATGAGCCTCAACTTGACATTTCCTTGTCCTATGATTCTGGTTGTTGAGTCATCACCTAGGAAAACATTACCTCCATCATACCTTTCATATTCACATAACCACTCCATGTGGGGAGTCATATGAAAGGATGCACCTGAGTCAACCGACCATGCCTCATGATCTGCATGTGTGCTTGAAGAAGCCAAGTACACATCCCCTCCTTCTTCCTTGGAGGTCCTTTCTTCTATAGAAGGAGCTTCTTTAGATCCCTTCTTTTTCTCAACTTTGGATCTACACTGCTTCTTGTAGTGCCCTTTTTTTCTACATCTCCAGCATACCTTTACAAACTTTCTGGGAAAATTAGATATACCCTTAGACTTAAATCTCTCACTTGAGGACTTCTATATATTTCTTTCCTGGGAGCGTCCTCTTGCAAATAATGAATATGTGCTTTGCCCTTCCATGTTCTTCCGTCTCATCTCCTCTGACAATAAGGATGAGACCGCTTCATCAAACTTCAAGATAGTTTTATTACTACCTATGGCCACAACCAGACTATCCCACGAGTCTGGAAAAGAGCAGAGTAAACTTATACACTTATCTTGATCTGAAATTTTAATCTTAATAGATACTAACTGACTTACCACAGTATTGAAGGTGTTCAAATCCTCTGCCACCAAGTCTCCATCTCTCGTCCTTAGGTTATACAACTTCTTTCTCAAGAATAGTTTATTTACTAAGGACTTAGACTGATACAAATTCCCCAACTTATCCCATAAATCCTTGGTTGTACTTTCCTCTAACACATTCAATAATACTGAATCTGAGAGACACAGTCGGATTGTACTCTTCACCTTTCGATCCAACTTTTTCCATTCATCTGCTGAAGTTCTTGTAGGTGTAGTACCTGGATCCACCATGATCCATTGATCTATGTCCACCAACAAATATTCCATCTTGAGCTTCCACAACTCAAAACGTTTCCCAATAAAATTCTCGATCTCCATTTTTTAACTACTCGCCATTTCTCTTCACCTAAAGAATCAATACCACAGATCTCTCATTGTAACAAGGATTATCACAGTCCTGAGGCAAAGCCTTGACCACAAAGGCATCCCCCTGGAGCCAATAATTGCTCTGATACCAAATGTAGATTTTAACCTTGTACAATATTTTACTGCAAACAAATTTTCAATAAAAGAACAAAAAATATACAATGGCAAATACACACATTACATAGAGATTTTTCCTCTAGAAATCCAAACTGGGTAAACCAACATATTCTATATTCATTTACATCATACATTGTTTACAATACAATATACATATAGGAGCTAGCAGCATCCAAAACCCTAATCCAATGACCTGGATTAGTCAACAACCATAATTCCTTAATTGGAAATAGAAAACCATCGACGAAAAACCATGTGTCGAAAAACTGTCAAACAATGGACATGAAAATCAAGGCGACCTAAAAATTGAGGCAAAAAGGTGACATGTTTCTCGAGGCAAAATAATTTCGAAGGGGGG
>ML778996.1:71622-84295 GCA_009831015.1 Picea engelmannii
AGCTGCCACCATTCTAGCGAGTCTTTCACTCTGTATTTTTACAGTCTCTGTACATTTCTTTCATTAATAGAAATCATGTATTATTGTATATCTGTGTTTATGGTTGCATCTCTGATACATTTCTGTTATATTATTGAACATCTTCGATATCTCTATGCATTTCTTTATTATATCTCCGATCTCATTTCGTGCCAAAAATAATCTGGATCAGTGGTATCAGAGCAGGGTGCTCTTGATCGTTTTTTTTTTTTAGTGCATGTCCCCGACGAGGTCCGAGTATAGCAAGTTGGGTCTTGAGCTTGTCTCTTTTGAAGACAATCTCTCTCGCACACCCAAGAAACCCTCAATGGCGGAAGAAAAGAAAAACGATGGACCAGACAATCCTATCAATATGTTGCTTGAGCAAGCTCTCACGCGACAGAGGGACGAAATGATGGAGAATTTTGCCCACATCCTTCAATGCCTGCCGATAGCATCAGGCACATCTTCATCAAGCGGCCACGTTGGAGGCACCTCGCCTTTCAAGGTACAAGTTAATTTTGATATTCCTGTATTTGAAGGACAAATAGATGCAGAAGCCCTAGAAAAATGGTTAACTCTGCTGGAAGGTTATTTCTCTGTTCATAATTTTTCCGACAAGGAAAAGATCACCTTCACACTCCTTAAGGCTCTCCCCCATGTCAAACATTGGTGGGAAACTTACTAGGAGTAGAGTTCCACAGAGGATTCTGGAATATATGGGGCTGAGCCCACTTGGGATTTTTTTGTGGATGCGGTAAAGGAACAATATTACCCTATTGAAAACTATGAGGACCAGTACATGAGATGGACCACATTGCGGCAAGAGAGGGGCCAAGCAGTTTCAGAGTTCACCAATACCTTCCATACCTTGCGCACCAAGCTGGGTATCAAAGACTCCGAATGATATTTGGTTTTGAAATACCGTGGGGCTCTACACAGATACATCCAAACTGAAATGGATTTTCTAGACATCTCATCACTCGGTGCTGCCTATCGATATGTTGTTAAAATCGAGCAGAAATTTAACCACCAGAACAAACGGGATTTTGTTTCTGCAAATCCACAACAACCAAAGTATGACAAAGACACCCCTAACAAACAGTCTCCTGAAAAGCCACATGAAAAGAAGGGTCACGGGAAGACAAAGAAGGACACTGGAAAATGGTGTGATTTCCATAAAAGCCCCTGGCACAACACCGATGAATGTCGCTCAAAACAGTCATTAGTGGCCGAGATCAAAGACAAAGATTCGAACCCTAATTCAGAATCTGATTCTGAAAATAATGGTAACGGACAGATCATTGACACAGACCCCACTTCTATTATCGTGACTGTAGCAATTCAACCAGAAGAACCAACAGATCTTGAAGAGGGGGAGCACCTTTTTCATTCACAGATGTGGGTGAAGGGGACCCTGCTGCATTTTATTGTTGATAGCGGAAGCCAGAAGAACCTCATCTCAACAGAGGTCATCAAACAGTTGGGATTGTCGACAACACCACACCCGCAGCCATACAACATCGGGTGGCTTCGGCAAGGACGAGATCTCTGTGTCAACCAACAATGCCGACTGTCATACGGCATCCAACCCTTCAAGGATGAGGTATTATGTGATGTTGCCCCACTGGATGTTTGTGATGTTCTCTTGGGCCATCCATATATGTGGAAACGCCATGTTATCTATGAGTCTCGACCCCGTAGTGTCATTATTACTCTGGGGGGTCATCTCTACAGGATACCAGAGGTAGTTCCAACTACTGCCCCACCTAACAGTGCTGCAAGGTAGTATCTCATACTGCAAAATTCATCTTCTCCACAATCTGTTCAAAAGGGGAACAAAAGGATACTGCAACCACTACAGCCTCGACCCAAGCACCTTCTATCCACCAGAAGCAGGTCGACAAGGTTGCAACAAAGCACAAAGATTCCTTCTACACACAGTCATCTCATGTATCCAAACATGTTTAAAAGGTCCAACCCTTCCAGCCACAGGTTCGTGACGACCTTCAACAAACCAAGCAGCACGACGGTTCCAACAAGGCAAGCAACTCACCAAGATTCAGATTCAACAATCGCTTTCCCCTCTCCCCCAGGAACTCAACTCAATGGAGACCATTGCTTCCTAAGGAGGGAGGATTGATCCAGGTGGATATCGATGGCCACCCACCTTTTCCAACTGGCCCAAAACATGTTTCTGGCAATTTTGGCAATTTACTATTTTTAGCAGGTTTTAACTTCTGGGGCCATTTTGAGGGCCTAAATGAAGGTTTTTCGAGACCGAGGTTCTCAATGATAGCTGAAAGCATGATTGAGCCCCCAAAATGAATCTCCTCGATGATACCTTTCCAACGAGCTATCACACGCCTAAAACGGATATCGTATGCAAAAGTTACGACCCTGGGAAGTTGATGTACTAACTTACCCAAACGGGGCTCACATAACTTTTGGCGCTTCATCTCTTAGGGTTAGGTTTTTGGATGTCTAGGACTTTTGGCATTCCCGTCTATTGTAAAAAGGCCTTCCGAGCCTCATTGTAATCATCTTCTTGCGAATGCGAGTAGCCGTCATATCTCTTCTCAGAGATAAGCTGCCACCATTCTAGCGAGTCTTTCACTCTGTATTTTTACAGTCTTTGTACATTTCTTACATTAATAGAAATCGTGTATTACTGTATATATGTGTTTATGGTTGCATCTCTGATACATTTCTGTTATATTATTGAACATCTGCGATATCTTTGTGCATTTCTTTATTATATCTCCGATCTCATTTCGTGCCGAAAATAATCCGGATCATATGTTCATTGAATCGTTGTAAGCAAATTCAGCTTGTGTCGAAACTAAATCCCACTGGCTAGGATTTTCGCCACTCAAACTTCTCAATAAGTTTCCTAAACTTCAGTTCACCACCTTGGTTTTCCCATCTGTTTAGGGATGATTGGTTGAACTATATAGCAAATTAGAACCCAACCCTTTCCAAAGTGTCCTCCAAAAGTGACCAAGAAATCTTGTGTCTCTGCCTGAGGTAATACTCCTCAGTAGGCTATGTAACTGTACCACTTCTTAGAGAAACAAAGCAACCACTTCACTAGTATCACTTGTCTTCTTACATGCTACAAAATGTGCCATTTTCGAAAACTAATCTACTACTACCATTACATAATCATACTTCCTTTGTGTCATAGGTAGTCCCAAAATAAAATCCATGCTTACATCTTCCCATGGTCTTTCAGGTACCGACAATGGAGTGTAAATTCCTATATTCTGACTTCTACCCTTAGTTAATTGACAAACTCTACAACACTCAACAAATTTCTTGACATATTTGTTGATGTTGGGCCAAAAGTATTGTTCTTTCACCAATGATGTGGTTTTGTCCAGTCCTCCTAAACCGTCACTATGTAACTCTCTAATGAGGTTCAACTGTATTGAACTCTGTGGAATACATAATTGTTGGTTCTTAAACAAGAAGCCTTCTTGAATGTGATACTCTAAGAATGGTGTTCGGTTCATACTCCATGGTTCTTTTCATGCCTTCCAAGCCGCTACAAATTCTGCATCCTCTTCTTACAACCCTTTCACACATTCCAAACTTACCACTGCAACTGACATGGTGTTTAGCAATACCATCCTCTGACTCAATGCATCAACAACCCTATTTGATTTCCCTGACCTGTGTTTCAAAACAAATTTATAAATTTGTAAAAATTCTACCCATTTAGAATGTTTCTAATTCAATTTACCTTAGTTGTTAATGCACTACAACACCTTGTGGTTAGTAAACAAAACAAACTCCTTTACAAGCAAGTAACGTCGCCACTTTTTCAAGGCATGGATGATACAATAAAATTCTTGATCATAAATAGATTATTTCTTCCTTGTTTCATTCAACTCTTCCCTGAGAATGGCTATCGGTCTACCTTCTCGGTTCATAGTTGCTCCAATTGTTATCCCCCTTGCATCACAGTCTACTTGAAATACCTTATTGAAATCTGGAAGCGCCAATACTGGCTATTATGTCACCTTTTTTTTTCAAATCTTCAAATGACTTTGTTGTTGTTGTTGTCCATTGAAATGTGCCTTTCTTCATGCATTCAATAAGAGGTGCACACATATGACTGAAATTTCGAATGAACTTCCTATAGAAACTCTCGAGTCCATGGAAACTATGCACGTCAAAAGTGCATTTAGGTGTATGCCAATCCAATATTTCTTTTACCTTTTTGGGATCCATTTTTAAACCTTCTTTGGAAACCATGAAGCTCAAGTATACAAGCTCCTTTTGTAAAAACGTACACTTCTCAAGATTTATCAACAATGCCTCCTCTTTCAATCGTTTTAACACCTTCTTCACGTGCTCTAGATGTTCCTCTTTTCTCTTGCTGAAAAGTAGAATGTCATCTAAATATATGACAACAAATTTTTCCAAAAACAGTTTCAGACCTTCGTTCATCAACCTCATGAATGTGCTAGGTGCACTAGTTAAACCAAAGGGCATAACTAACCACGTGAACAACCCATATTTTGTCTTGAACATTGTCTTCCATTCATCACTTTTACCCATGCATTAATTCAGTTGCATTGTGAACAACCCATGCATTAATTTAGTTGCATTGTGAACAACCCATGCATTAATTTAGTTGCATTGTGAACAACCCATGCATTAATGCATTAATTCAGTCTTGCATTGTGAACAACCCATGCATTAATTCAGTTGGTAAATTATACCCATCAAAATTGTTGGGTGAGGTGCGATCAGAGGAGGGCGAACATGAGAATTCCAGCAGTGGAGCATCCATATTGCATACAGAATCATCGACACTCCAATGAAAGCTTGAATGAAATTCAAAAACATCAGCAGAAACGCCACAAATACTCGGCATCCCTGGCACGCCATCTTTAGGAATCCTCTCTCCTACAAACCCACTTCAAAAACAAGTCCAATTTAGCAGAAACGGGATTTGAGTTCGTAGCACGAATGCAAGATGGGTAAATAGCAAACCCAATTCAGAGACGAGCCTAATTTGGCAGAAATCGGACCAGACTTAGCAGCCCTGGTGGGGATTTCCTTGAATTATGCTATCATGAGAGAATTGAATACTGGGATTTTCAGGCTTCTTTGGTTTAGAGTTGTGTGACAACTAGAAACTGTATGCCCTTTTCATGCACGAGAGGACATGAAATAGCAAATAATTGGTAAGCCCAGACTTTAATTGCCAGCGTAGGAGGAAAACAACATCGGTTTTAAAAATATAAAGCCAGGTATTTGAACTTCTACCGTATATATATAGTTAATTAAATAAAGCAGTGACACTCGAATCTACGCAAAAACGCATCATGGTTTACCTATCATGAATATAAATGTAATACTTTTTAAGCTTTTTAAATAAAATAATAGATTACAATCATAATAAATATAGTGATATTAATAATCAATTATAATTCTAATGAAAAAATTAATAGTAATAATTAATTTCATTAATGAATATTAATATTAATATTATATTATAATTATATTAAATATAATTATAATAATAATCAATAATAATTATAATAAAAATATTAATAGGAACAATTAATTTCACTAACTTAATAATCAATTATAATTATAATAAAAATATTTATATTGATGATTATTTTCACTAACTTTTAGTAATAAAATTTAAATAATAAATTTAATTATGGCATATGAGGTTTTAAATCATTATTATTATCAATTTTCAAACCTGCCAAAGGCAGGGACTATGTTGCCTTGCAACTCTTGTTTACGATTTAGGTATTATCGATTCTCTTTCCGAAATTCTATTTGTCAGCCAACACAAGTTTTTCCTAAGATGCAGAAGCATTTGAGATCGTGTTAATGAAAAGAGTCGTTGGAACGACTAGTTTCCTTGAAAACATCACTCCAGTGACACCACCAATGAGATATTTCATCCTGGAAAATCAGAGGTCATTAAATATTTTCCTTTTCTTAGTTGAGTGGCATAATTATCTAAATGTCAACATCCAATGAGACAATGAACGGATCAGAGGTTATGAAATATTTTCCTTATCTTGGTTGAGTGGCATAATTATCTAACTGTCAGTGTCCAATGAGACAATGGACGTCTCAACTGGACTTGTAATGAATTAAAAAAAACCCTACTTTAGTCATCTTAAGAAGTGAAAACCATAACATAACAAATCATTTTACTCACAACTATATCCACAAGTATAGGGTTAACCCATAGATCCATGTTGTTCTTGTTGATCAGGTTTAATCACCATAAATTATTAAGAAGAAAAAATGTTCATTTAAAGAAGGTGAAAAAATAATTTTTTCAACAAGGAAGTTTATAATCACACCTAGCTTTTTGTTTTGAAATATTTGCAAGAGCTTTGTTAAAAATAGATCACAAAATGCTCCATTCTTATGTTTTTTTTTTTTAATTAAAAAGAGGGTAGATCCTATTGTATTATATCACATGCAAAAATAAACATCTGTCCTTAGGTTGCCAGTTGTTCCGTCAAATTAGCGGAAACCAAAACAATTGGCAGCATTGGATATCCATGTCCAAAAGAGGCGGACCGTCATCTGTCTTGCCATGAGGAAACCAAGACAGGTGGCGTCCTATAGTCTGTGCATTAACCATGAAAACTGAAATTGAAACTAGACTAAACATTAAAGAGTTTGAGCCGACCGAACCCCTAACCAGAACCTGAACATCTAACCATAACCAGAAAGCACTCCTAGCCAAGCAATTACCCGTTGGTTCTAGAGGTGGCCTTGTTGGGGTCTTCATTGTGCGGTCCATTCCGAGTTGGTAGATCATAAGGTCTCGCACACGTCAGGCATCTTTTCCCTACCGACGCATTGGAGAAAGCCTCATACAACATGTCTATGCTTTGGTTCATGAGTGTGTCATGGTAGACTTGGTCTGCCATCTAGCTTCTCAGGTCAAACACCATGTCTAACTGTTCTGGGTGGAAGAAGGGTGGGGGGACACGCCACTGTTCTAGTGCAATCAATATAGGAGGTGGCGCAAGGAACTCACCACCCTCCTTCGATGTGCCACCCTCCACAACCTCGCTTGTTGCAGTGTGCATGCCATCCTCTGCTCCGTCATGTTTCTTCGCTATCGCGCTCCATTCCTATGCTTTTACCTTCTTACCGGGGTCCTCTTCTCGCGCAGTGGCTCTGGAAGGATCATAGCAGGCATCCTGAGAGGCCATATGGAGGAGCTCCTCCGAGAAATCCTCCTCGACGTATAGATATGGAACTCCTCCATCTTTGCCTCCATGGTGTTGGTTTCGTGGTAAGTCATTGTAACTGATTGAGTGTCTTCCTCAGGGAAGTTGCTTGGAGGCTGCCAACTATCTAGCACCATGAACAGAAGAAACTTTGGAGGGATCTATATGGGTTCCTCCGAAATGACCTCCTCCACATAAACCATTGGAGGTGACCAGGCCATCCCTTCCCTGTGAGTTGTTTGAATTCTCTGAGTACGGGCCATGGAGAGCGCTCGCTCTAGCCTCTATTGTCATCTCTATCTCGCAGCCAGGTTATACTAGGCAGGGCCGCGAAGTGGCTTACCTCTTTCTCGTGGCATCAAGAAGGTGATTCTAATGGCGAAGTTGCATGAGGTGTTGCAATGGCCGCACCAGAGCATGAAATTACTAGCCTGGTGCGGACCGAAGGTGAAATGGACAGAACTAATGCATAGTTGGGTGATAACGGGGAGGTGTGACATGACGGCTACCATTATCACCTCCCTGCATTGAATTTCCTTGATGTCGGTCTGTTCACGTGAGGGAGCAGTCCAATGGATCTTGGCTGGCAATTAAGGCTGGATCCCATACTTAATGAGGAGGGGATGGGAGCTGACCTATGTTATTTATGGCTTTGCCTGGCCTGGTGCTACGTGGCGCTTGTGTGCTGCGTGTCACCCCATCTGGGGTTGGGGAGTCCATTTTGGCTAAGTCTTGGCATCATTCTGAGAGTTCAGAGTGAAGTGAAGTTTGTGCATTCCAATGGATCTACTCGATCATGGTACCCACTCCTTCATTTGCCAGGCAATCTGCTACTTTGTTTACGTCCCTTTTCACGTGAGAGGGGATGATGGTAAGGTTGGGTCATAGGAGGGAGCCAAAGTCCTCCAAGAGTCTTGAGAGCCTCCAACTGGGTGATATTTCCAGGGGGTGTTCTCCATGAAGAATTTTAGTAATGGGCTGGATGATGATCTCGGAATCCCCCTCCGCAATGATCTTATTGTAATGATGATATGTTTCAAACTTGATTCCTCTTAAGAGGCACCAAAGATCAATTGTGGTGTTTGTGTTGAAGCCTAGAAAGCCTGCTACTAGGTGGAGGATTTCTCCATTTGAGTTCCTGAGGATTGCCCTGAAGCCTGCCAGACCCAGATTTCCTTTTGAAGCCCCATCAAAGTTAATCTTTATGAATCCATTTGGTGGGGGGGTCTAGGTGGTCAGGCTACTAGTGTGGCAGTTGGCCACTGCAGAAGTGGGAGGGTCATCCAAGCTTAGGTGCCAATTTTGAAGGATAAATCGTTCACCCGGGCTGCACTTTAAGTCCTCAATTTTCCATTCCCTACTTTTGATTGTTTCTCAGATTAGATTCATGATTCTATCCCAAGTACAGGTGGGAGGTGAGGCCTTTGATTAGAAGATTCTTTTATTTCTTTCCTTCCAAATTTGTCAGAGGGTGAAGCCCGAAAGGAGTTGCCAGATGTGAGCGACAATTGGGTTCTGATACGTGAGCGAGTCAAAATTTTCTATGATGTCGTTGATGTTGTTTCTGTTTATATTGGAACGACGCATTATTTGAGACCCCAGATCCCAAATCGTTTAACTGTAGCGGAAACTATTAAAAAGGTGTTCCGTCGTTTTCTCTTGTTGTTGACAAAGAGGGAAGATTGATGGGCCTATGAAACCATGCTTTTTGAGATTATCCCAGGTGAGGATGCGATTTTGAACTATGACCCAGAGGAAAATGGACACTTTAGGCCAGAGTGTGGAATTCCATATTTTGCCCCATATACTCTCCTTAGTGTGATCCTGATAGTTCCCTTGCAAGTAGTAGGCTTCTTTGACCGAAAAATTGTCCATGGTAGAGTGCCCCCATCTAAGAATGTTCGGGCCTATCCTAGTAGGGATTTTCCTATGGTTTGCGTAGGCTTGGAGATCTGTTTCCCTTGGGAGGTGTAGCTCCGGGTGTTTTGTCTTCCAATTGCACCATGGCAGGGTCCTGTCAAACATTCTCCAAAGATCCTTAACCCATCTGAAGATGTCAGGTTGTAGTGCATGTCAAAGAGGGTTGAGTTCTTCTAGTGTGGCTAGAAGCGTTTGTTGTTGCCATGAGTCCTGCCAGAACAGTGCACTTTCCCCATTCCCGATTTCCCAGAAAGCATATTTATGAACTAAATGTATGTTGAGCCAGGCCGCGTTCCAGATATTGGATCCTTGAATTTGGTCATTAAATCTGAATAGTTGATCTGCTTGGGTGGTCAGGGCATACTTTTGTTTCCATATTTGTGCCCAGAGTTCTGTAGGATTCTTAAGCCATCACCACCACAGTTTAGCTCCAATAACTTGATTGAGTTTTCTTGGGTCGCGGAGCCTTAAGCCCCCCAGAGATTTGGGTTTGCAAAGCTTATCCCAGCCCACTAAAGCCCACTTCTTATCAGGTTGGTATCCATGCCATAAGAAGTTGTGTTGTATGTTCCTGATGGTTCGAATAAAATATTTAGGCATTGCTAGGATCGTGAACGGGTAGGTTGGCAAGGCTTGCAGGATTAACTTGAGGAGCACCATCCGAGCTGCAATATTAAGAGGTATGAAGGTCCAGTTGTTGTGTCTATTAGAAATGGAGAGAAGCAGACTGTCTCGGGAGATGGAGCATGCAGGTGCCCCTGTGAGGGGTATGCCGAGATAATTGGATGGAAGGGAGCTCTTGGGTATGCCTAGGAGGTGGGAAATATGATTTTGGATAGCGACCGACATGTTGAAGAAGTAGAGTTTAGATTTATCAAGGTTGAGGGCCATACCTGACACATCCACAAAGTCAGTGAGAATGGAGTTGAGTTTGGTGACTTCTCGAGTTGTAAGGGTGATCAAGAGGAGGGTGTCATGAACAAACTGGTTGTATGAGGGGGTTGGTTGAATGTTGTGTAGGGGGAGGCCCTTGAGGGAACCTTCCAGGACCGAGGCTTTGAGGTAGCGTCCCAAGCCTTCCGCCATTAAAACAAAGAGGAAGGGAGAGAGGGGGTCTCCTTGACGGATTCCTCGGGTAGGGGAAAAGGGTTGTGAGGGCACTCCATTGACCAGTATGGAGAAAAAGGATGAAGAGGTGAGCTTCAATATCCAATTCACCCAGTGTCTATCAAAACCAAAGGATTCTAGCATGGAGCACATGTACTGCCAACTGATTCTATCAGAGGCTTTTGAAAGGTCGAATTTGATGAGCATACCTAGGATCTTGGTCATCTTCAGCGAGTGGCTAACCTTGTGAGAGAGGATGAAGCTGTCCATGATCTTCATGCCTTCCACATAGCCTGCTTGTTCTTTGGAGATGAAAAAAGGTAGGATTGGCTTGAGACGTGTGGCTATAACCTTAGTGATGATTTTGTAGATGACGTTGCATAGGGCAATCGGTTTGTACTGTTTGGGGTGAGTGACTCTCTCCTCTTTCAGGATGAGCGTGAGGAAGGTGGCATTGAGGGAAGATAGGACTTGACATGAGGTTCTAGATTCCTCCACTACCTGCCAAACCTCTTCCCTGATCATGTCCCAGTAGTGATGAAAGAAGTCTGTGGTGAAGTCTTTGGACCTGGCGCTTTCCCCGAGGGCATTTATTTGACTACTTGGTCCACTTATTCTTGAGTGATGGGCCTCATTAAGGCTTCATTCTATTCCTGAGTCACCAGGGAGGGTATGTGCTTGGTTATTTTCTTGATTGTTGCCTCCCTGTATCATTGGTTTATGTTAGAAGGTCTTTGTAATAATTGGTTACTTCCTCGGCAATTTGGTTGTGCTCTCGTATGGGGTTACCTTGAGCATCCTCCAACTGAGTTATCTTATTTATTTATCTGCAATGCACCATTGCTCTGTGGAAGAACTTGGTGTTTCTCTTGCCCTCTTTGAGCCATTGAAATCTGGATTTCTGACGCCATAGGATTTCTTCCTGCTTTTTTCGTTCTTTTGATTCTGCCTGAAGCTCATCTTCTTCCTTCATTAATTATGTGGTCCTGATTCCTGAGATGAAGGTCTTTTGCAGAGTTTCCAGTCTGTTCTCAATTATCTGCATTCAATGAAATATATTCCCAAAAGTGGTTTTATTCAAAGCTTCAGATGTTGCTTGAAAGTTTTGAGGTGCTGCCGAAATTTGTACATGCAGGTGTCGTGTTCTATTTCTGCCTGGTTCCACCAAGACTTTGCTAGCCATTGAAAGTCAAGGTGGGAGAGCCAAAATTTCTCAAATCTGAATGGTTTGAGTTTTGCGTCGCTCCTGCATCCAAGCAAAGTGAGATGGGCTAGTAGTGTTACACATTTTTGTAGTCACCCTGGTGATGTTTCTACAGCACGTGTTCAGGATTCCAAAAGAACCTTTCTTCATGAGAAAAGTGACTAGCTCCCTCTTCTACAAATCTTGTTTTTAGAAGGCTGTCGCAGGCCAACCATAAGGTACAATGCAGAAATGCCTGATCACTGTAGGCCATCATGAAACTGGCTTGCAACGTTTCTGCAGGCTGCATTATAGCCAGGGTGTGACGACGTTGAAAGACTGAGAAAATGTTGAAGTTCACGGAAGTTCTAGAAGGGATCTTCTAGAATATGAGGTGGCATCTGTATGGTTGGGATCCTACTCGCTTCTCTGATTTGGTGGGATCATCCTAATCTTTTTAACCATGTCTCTTTCTCCTATATAATGATGGATTTCTCATGGAAAAGGTTAAGCAAGGAATTAATGAAAGAATAGGCTGAGAATTGTGTGAGGGATTTTATTTCAATTGATGTTTGAGGTCTTCATTGGTCCATCAAGTTATTGTGGATCTTCTTCATGCAAGTTTGGAGCAAGTGTGTGTGTTGGAGCAAAGGGCCCCCGAAAGGGAACCTTGCAACGTCAAGGCTATTTGGTTGCATATTCCACTTTTACTTAATATAATACAATGGAATATTTCTTTCCCATAAAATCATTCTCATTTTATTACATGACTTCTTGATCACATGTGTAAGTTTTCATTGAATATACTATTGTTGCTTTCACTTTGGTTGGTTTGTGTTTCATTGCAGATCCAGTATCACAAGAGCACCGGAGCAGAGCAGGGACAACAAAGACATAAGGAAGCGATATTCAAAGGTATGTCACTCATCTCTTGTTTGATAGTAAACTCAATGATTAAAGTTTAGGGAAAGCGTCATGTCCTATCTTGTTTTGTTCTAGATCCAGGTGGATCTAGGGAGATCAGTTTATGTCTGCATTCATCGATTTATCCAATAACAAAATTGGCGACTGTACTGGGGATACAACTTGTTTTTGGTTTTTTGTTGTCCACTTGCCTTTAGACTACTTCCTTTCATTTTAATCCAGTCTCTGAGTCTGTGGGGGATCCATCCAGACTCTCTGGATCTGAAAGTTCATTTAGACTCTTTGTCCC
>ML778996.1:84392-97495 GCA_009831015.1 Picea engelmannii
GTTTTCAGGGATTGGAAACCCGTCTTCATCATTTTACAAGTTTTTACTTCTTGCTTTTTGTCAACAAGGACAAAATCTCTGGATTTAAATCTGAGTGCTTGATTGATAAAAGTCTTTGATTTGATTTAAATTTTTGGATTGTTTTACATTTTTTGGATTGCTTGTTGATTGGAAAATTATTTTCGTTTTCATTTAGCAAAAAACTTTCTTGTCATCTTCATTTTTATCTTCATTGAAAGTTTGATTTGGGTATTTGTTGAGTGTATCTATTTTCTTTGATTACTTTTCCTTTCTTCATTATATCTCTAACTTGGTTTTGGAAAGTAATAATTAAAGTCATTTATTCTTTTTAAGTAATCATTCATAAGAAAAAAAATTGCATTCAATTTTTTTTTTTTACAAGAGAACAAATTGGTAAATTTCATTACTTATGATTGTTTGAAATCGTATTCATTCAAGAAAAGGAAATTACATTTCATAGATTTCGTGTTTCCGAAACAATACTTTATCCCTGTTGTAATTAGGAGCTCAACGAACTAAAACATTGCATCAATCATCTCTTCTTGCATATTATTGGGTGAAGGTCTCATACAACATCAGTTTAATCTCCATCTCGGGTGATTGGCTGGAAGGCCCATTAACTTTTTCTTTGCGTTGCCCTGCCCATGCTCGTTTTTACATTCTGATTGCGTCTTATGTATGAAAGAAATAATTTAACTTTGTATTAATGCTTTCTGGCAATATAAGATTGTGTTGATACATTTCCCAGGCAAATGTAAAAGGGTGAATTATCTTTACCCCTGGCCTACAAATCTCGCTCTTCCAATCTATGTTATTTAATGAGCGAATCTTTTGAGCGTTGAACCACGAAATGGTGGATGCCTTGCTTTTCCTGTACTCTACAACTTTATGGAATTTTCGCTGGCTAATTTACCTGGCGAGTTACCTTGGTTACTGCGCTCTCAAACGAAGTTTGGCTTCCTTGACTGTGGCTTTCTCCCCCTTGTTGTTACGATTTTCTGGTTATAACCCAAAGCCTTTCTCTTATTAAAATTCATCCAAATTTTAAAAAAAAATGATAATCGTTTTTCTTGAGCCATCACTTTAGCAAATCGTTGATGGACAGTGACTCTGAAATAGTCGCTTTCCCTTTTAAAAACTAAACAATCATTATTTTTAACTTCCTTACTCCTTTAAACTAGACAGAGTTGGTACCTTTAAACTCAGCGAAATTTTTGTTATTTGATAGCAGTCGATTTACAAAGATGTTTAGCGATAGCTGTAGCATTTTAACAATGACGGTGGTATATCTTAAATGAACTATCCTTGCCATTTGATCTCTGGATGTGATAATGCGCTGGAGGTGTTAATGTTGCCAAATCTTGTGGTATACGCAGTTGATTTGCTGTTATTATTTCCAGCTATTACTAATTACGCCCTCCAATGAATAAGTCTGATTCTGGATAAATGATTGCCCTTGCTTTTGGAACTGTCACTAAATAATAAAACCAATTTCTTGAGCCATCGATGGCGCTGGAATTATAACCTTGTAAACTGTCAAGCATAATTTCAACTTCTTGGCTTTTAGAGATTTTTATTTAACTGTATTACACTCCCAACTTCACCTGAAATTTACGAGCAGTTCTCAATAGTAACCTTGATATGGTTGAATACACAAGGTTACAGTTTTTTGAGTCCCTAATACCAAGGTTGGCATAGCTACCTCTAAAATAGAGAGAGTCGGCATCTTCTGACAGAGTTTAAACTTCGCTTTAAATTCTAGCGAATATGTTGGTAGATCGATACACCTACTTAAAGCAAGCAGTAAATCTCCTTAACGATTATGACAGAAATTTAGGTGACCTTTGGCTTTAACAGTGACTAATTAAATGGAAGGAATGACAATTGTTTTGGCAGTAACCCTGTGACCATTTCGAATTACCGGAATTTAATTCTGGCAGTAAAATTTTGCAGAAACCATAACCTTTAGACAGTTGTACTCCCTGCGCCTTTTGGACTCCTTGTCAGCCTAATCACCAACGACAAAAAGTTAATTTCAGTAAAAGCTAAACGGTTATGCACTAAATGACTGAGTTTACCCTCGCCCTGAGATCTTACCCTTATCTGGCAGCGAATAGTATCAAATACTTTTATTGCGTAATTATTAACGCCTGGTTATTGCTCTTGATAAACGCCAGGTTGTATTGTTATCAATACCCTTATGCCTCGCTCTCTACTTTATGTTAAATGCCTCGTTTGCTTTATTGTTTAAACTAATGATAGCATTTTAGTTTTAGATTGATGCTATTGCATTAAGATTTATGACTAATTGGATGGAAGTTAGGATTAAATCGGTGAGGCCCTACAGGATGAATTAATGATTTAATTGAATGTTGAGTAAGGACTAGCTTGCAACTTCAGACTTGCTAAATAGATAAACGATTCATGTTAGTTGAATTATTGATGAACAACTAATGTATTGTTTCTTGCACCATAAAGTAATTTGGTTTTCTTTATTTTAATAATGTACCATTTCTTCTTTTCATTTAAATAATAATATCCTTATTTCAACCTTTATCATTCCATTATGTTATGTGGTGAACCGATAATGTACATGAACTATCTTAGTGTAGACCTTCATTGTTCAGAGTGGATGAAGTGAATGATTATTATAGAAACCTGTCTAGACATCCTCATATGGTTAGGAAATGGTTAAAGTTTTTAATGATTATTATATTAGAGCAATGAAATGCTTTTATTAATAATAATAAGTTATTATTATTATTACTGTGGTATGAGGAATTTTGTGTAAATATTGTTAAGAGGTACATAATCTGACCCTTGGGATATTGTTATATATATATATATATATACATAAATGTTGGTTATTGATTTTAAAATAGTTCACTTATAACAATAATAATATGGTAAGGTAAATTGATTGAGATAGTACTCTGATGACACTGTAATCTAAAATTGCGCAACCGAATTGTTTTAAGGCTAATTTAGATTGTACCTTTTGATAAATCGATTTTAGCCATGCTAAGATGGCATTGTGACAAATGACTAAAACATACGGCAACTATCTACTAACTGGACTTGACGGTTGAGCGGGTTATTGGCAAAGTCGTTTTGGCTTGCACTTCCCGTTGAGGGTGTGGAGGTTTCTTTTAAATAATGTTGTACTTGGTCTGTAAACTTTATTGTGCGTGATTTGCTTGTGTCGGGCGGGATGTAGACACCTCCTTGTTCCTCAGAACAGTCGCCATCCCTGAGACCTTAAATGGTCAAAATCGATGGGAACCTGGGCTTGAGCGTTGCTTATGTGTCCTAGAGGTCCTAACGATTGCAGGGTAGGACGGGTGGGTAGTCAGTCTATTTATGTTGTCGGTTGATTGTCGTTCCTTGCTTCCGGAAGCTTGATGTGTGTCTTAGGTCCTTATGTTGTGGTCGCAGTTGCATGCGTCATGTTCATCGTCGTGTGGCGATGCAGAGTCAAATGTATTTATCACCCTTGTACACACGCGCACACACAAAAATAAAATAAAAAAATTGCACTTGTTATAAGAGGTTTGTTGTCGTAACGAGGAGGTTCCTTACATATGGTATTAGAGCGGGTTCAACCCGCAACTTGGGATCGCTACGGCTTTCATTGATATGATTGATTATATTGTTGTTGATCGGGTTGACTTGTGTGCATGCAGGTAACCATGGTTAGAGGACGCCGTGGAGGCAGACGACGGGGTGCTAGGGGAGGAGGCGCGGCGCCTCCAGTAGCATCCACGCATGAGCGGTTGAACCCCCAGGGAGACGAGCAGGTTCTCGGGCAGGAGCAGATAGCAGTTCGCGATGTAGTCAGAATGATGAGATCCTTTTAGTGCATGTCTGAGGCACTGATTAGTCGTTTGGACAGAGATGAGGCCAGGGCGCTGACACCCGTTGAGGTTCCACCACGCGCTCCGGTCAATACTGGTAGCATTCATCGTGAACTCGAGAAGGTCAAATTTCCTGAGTTCTTTGGTGCCCTAGACGGCGCAGCTGCTAAGGCATGGTTGGAGAACATGGCAATGTGCTTCGCACTCCGCGATTATACCTTCAACATGAAGGTCCGCATGGTCGTCTTTCAACTAAAGGAGAGCGCTCTTCCATGGTGGAAGACGCTCCTACCGCAACTGAACATGGTCGTCGAAGACGTGTCATGGGGACTATTCAAGGAATGGTTCCAAGAGAGGTACCTTTCAGAGGAATTCATTGAGCGTCAGCTCAATGAGTTCAATGCCTTACGACAAGGAGGTCGTACGGTGCCTGAGTACGAGGCCTGTTTTATGGAGTTGCTCCGGTATGCTCTGCACCTTAACACTAAGAAACTTAAGGTCAATAGGTTCGTGTTCGACCTTAACGGCAGCCTGTATGCAAAGGTTAGGATTTTGATGCTTCAAACCTTGCATGATCTCGTCTAGAAGGCCCTCAGAGTAGAGGAGGAGATTATCAGTGGAGGTCAGACCAGGACTCCAGCGAGACCAGCAGGGCAGGTTTCATCTGGAACATAGCAACACCAGACACCAGCGAGACATACGCCGGGATATCGTGGCTTCCAGAGGGGATCCACTTTCACTACACCTTGGTGACCGATGCCTCAGCAGCAGACACCTTATCGGGGACCACAGCATCAGCAGCAGCGTCGCCTGCAGCAACAACAGTTTAGGCCTGTTCAGCAGAATAGACAAGGATTCCAGGCTGGTGGGTCGTCATCTTCTACTTCGGGTACCATGACTACTGGGCCGAAGAAGGGGTGTTGGACGTGTGGGGAGCCACACTACCAACGCGACTGCCCTGTTGAGAGGACCAGAGCATCTGGATCAGCCGGACCCACTACCGTGGGAGATATGGGCAAGGCCCATCGAATTCATACAGCAGTGAATAACCACCAGGCAGAGCATCAGTCAACTGTGCTCGAGACGACAAGTATTGTCACTGACCAGACCCTTAGTATATTGATAGATCTCGGTACTACCGAGAGTTTCATTTCTGGTGCAGCGCTAAAAAGGATTAAGGTAAAGGCTATCGAACAGGACGAGTTTAGCTTTGTGGAGATGGCTTCGTGAGCCAAACAAAAGGTTGGAAGAAAGGTTACGGGCTGTTTCCTTAACCTGGGAGAGTTTGTCACAAGGGCCAACCTATACGTCACAATCTTAGGATCTTATGACGTTGTGATTGGTATGGATTGGTTGGAGTCGCATGAGGTGATCCTCAACTGTAAGACAAAACGGTTGAGCTTGGTCAATGATGAGGGACAGAGACGTGTGATGGTAGGAAGGAACCAGAGAGTTTCCCTGAGGTTTATCTCTTCCTTGCAACTTCGGAAGAGCATGCGCAAGGGGTGAAAGCTTTATGCGATCCTTGCGTTAAACGAGAAGGGAGTAGCGGAAGGTCTAGAACACCTTCCGGTGGTGAAAGAGTTTGCAGACGTGTTTCCAGAGGAGTTACCTGGGATGCCGCCAGAGAGGGAATTGGAGTTTACCGTAGACCTAAAATCGGGGACTGAACCGATAGCAAGAACGCCTTATCAGATGTCGACCCCGGAGTTGCAAGAGTTGAAAATGAGACTGAAGGAGTTGTTGGACCTGGGACTGATACGTCCTAGCGTGTCACCATGGGGTGCACCTGTTATTTTCATACAAAAGAAGGATGGATCGTGGAGGCTTTGCATTGACTACGGTAAACTGAATAAGGCCACGATCAAGAATCAGTATCCCTTACTGAGAATTGATGATTTGTTCTAACAATGAAGGGTGCGACGGTGTTCTCCAAGATCGATTTGCGATCAGGGTATCACCAGTTACGGATCAAGGAGGATGATGTCCCTAAGACCACCTTTAAGACGAGGTTTGGACATTACGAGTTTACCATTTTACCTTTTGGACTAACAAACGCCCTAGGGGTATTTATGAGTTTGATGAATGGGGTGTTTCGCGAGTACTTGGACAAGTTCGTCCAAGTGTTCATTGACAATATTTTGATTTAATCTTGTACGATGGAGGAGCATGACGAGCACTTGCGCTTGGTGCTATAGTGTCTGCAAGAGCACAAATTGTATGGGAAGTTGTCCAAATGCTCATTTTATCAATCGAAGATTCACTACTTAGGGCATGTCATCTCTGGTGAAGGCATCGCCATGGATCCAGCCAAGGTTGAGGCTATCATGGAATGGCCTGCGTCGACGAATGTCCCGGAAGTGAACAACTTTATGGGTTTAGCAGGATACTATCGACGATTCGTCGATGGATTTTCGAAGGTAGCAAATCCGATCACAGAATTGTAGAAGAAAAACAAGAAGTTTGTTTGGATCGAGAAATGCGCGGAAGCATTTCGAAGGCTCAAGGAATTGTTGACAACAACACCGATACTAAAGGTCCCTGACATGGACGTGGACTTCTTGGTATGCACTGACGCATCCAAGGAAGGTTTAGGCAGAGTCTTGATGCAAGACAGACGAGTGATGGCTTACGTTTCGAGGAAACTGAGAAGGCATGAGGAGAACTACGCTATGCATGATTTGGAGTTATTAGCCATCGTATACGCCTTGAAGGTTTGGAGACACTACCTTGTTGGATAAAAATTTGAACTAAAGACTGACCATTGTGGACTACAACACATATTTACGCAAAGTGACCTGAACGCACGACAGTGACGTTGGTCGGAATTGATTAGCAAATATGACTTCGAGATTATTTACATAAAAGGAACAGTGAGCCGAGTGGCGGATGCATTGAGTCGAAGACCATGCATCTTTTCGGTGTTACCTCTTCAGAAGAATCTACGTGAAAAGATTCTAACTTTACAGCGTGATGATGATTGGTACAAGGAGGTCAAGGGTTTTATCGGACAAAACACAATGATGGTACCACGATTTGAGGGATTTTCATTTGATGGCGATGGTTTATTGAGGTTTAAAGGTCGGATTTACGTACCGCCAAACGACGAGTTGAGGATGTTGATCCTGAGCGAGGCTCAGAGAGCAGTTTACATGGCTCACCCGGGAGTCACGAAGATGAGGGCGGACCTTAAACCCTTATTCTTCTGGAAGGGAATGAAGACCGACATAGTCAACTATGTGGCTAGATGTCTAGAATGTCAGCAGGTAAAGGCTGAACATAGACACCCAATAGGATTACTACAACCACATGCCATTCCAGAATCGAAATGGGAGGTTATTTCGATGGATTTTTTTTGTTGGATTGCCACTGATGGTAAGGAGACATGACTCGATTTTCGTAGTAGTAGACACTCTGACGAAGAGTGCTCACTTTATTCCTGTGTGTATGACGTATTAGGCACCTGACATAGCTAGAGTTTTCATCAGTGAGGTTGTGAGGTTGCATGGCGTGCCTAAGAGGATTATATCCGATCGAGGATCAGTGTTTACTGGTCGATTTTGGATGAGTTTCCAAGAGGCCTTGGGAACCCAACTTAACTTAGTACTACCTATCACCCGGAGACTGACGATCAAACCAAACGAACTAACTTGCGCATGTACGTGATGGACCAACAAAAGCGTTGGGAAGAATTCTTGCCACTAGTGGAGTTCGCTTACAACAACAGTTACCAAAGCACCATTAAGATGGCGACTTTCGAGTTTATTTACGGGCAACAGTGTCGAATTCCCTTGAGTTGGGATTGGCTTGAGGATAGGGTCCTAGTGGGACCAGAAGTGATCCAAAAAATGGAAGAACAAATGCAAACCATAAGACAACGGATTAAAGAAGCGCATGATCGACAGAAGAGTTATGCCAATGCGCGTCGTGTTGACCGTAGCTACGAGGTCGGCGATCAAGTCCTCTTGCGGGTTAAACCGCATAAGAGTTCGATCAAGTTTGGGAAGGGAGCTAAACTCTCTCCTAGGTTCGTGGGACCTTTCGAGATTGTAGAAAGAAAGGGGCATGTGGCCTATCGACTAGCCTTGCCTGATTCCTTGAGTCGTATGCACGATGTTTTTCATGTATCTATTTTGAGACATTATATTAGTGATCCTACACATGTTATTGACATGAGTTCGTTGCAGGTATCGGACGAGGGAGCGCTCACGGCTGAGCCAGCCCGCATCTTAGATCATTGTGTTTAACAGTTACAATGTCGAACGATAGATCAGGTCAAGGTCTAGTGGGACAATTATAGTCCGCACTCGGCAACCTAGGAGGACGCATATGATATGCGCCAACAGTTTCCATTTTTGTTTGATAAATAGACATATAATATTGTGATACACTCATTTCAACATTTATACTGTGAAATTTCGGGACGAAGTTTAGACCAAGAGGGGGTGTATGTAACATCCCGCTCTGGTGCACTGAGCGAACTTATTCTTTGAGGACGCTTGCTCGCATGTGATCCGGATTATTATGCTATTAAAACATTTGACTTTGATTATGATGCGTTATGGGTAGATGACATGTTGTTTTACTACATTGACATAGACAAGTGCTATTGACTTGGTTTTGCTGAGTGTGCAGGGTTTTGGACCTTGAGCATGCAGAGGCATCGATGGAACCCTTTGGACTCCGGATCGAGTCAGGGAGTGTGCTATTGGGGTTTGAATGATTTACTGTGATATTAGTACATCTGATCAGATGATATGATGTGGACATGTTCTGACATGATTTGTTGATGATGCAGGCTGACGATAGCTTGCTGACCAGACTCACATATGGAGTAAAGGGGTCACACACGACTACCAGAGATGTTGAGGGAGAGGTGTGGACAGCAGCCCTTCCACAACCTACTAGCACTCATGCCGTGGCTCGAACTGTAGGTTAACGATTACCTAGTTCGAGAGGACCCACGATGTCGTGAGGATAGACTATGACAGTCGCTCACGATGATTCTAAGGGGCGCGCAATAAGGCGAGGGCCTTATTCCTTAGAAGCCCTTAGTCTCCCACAAGTTCACCTAGCAGAGTGTTGACTCCAGGGGTTATTGATGTCTACCAATCAGTCAAGAGGCGAGTGGCACCCTTGGACCATGTAGTGCGTCCTGAAGGGCACATCGCGCAAGGGAACAGATGAGGCGAGTGGCACCCTTGGAGCGCCTAGTGTGTCCTGAAGGGCACGTCGCATTGATGAGGATAAAGGGACGAACCTAGATAGCCCTAAGACAAATAACATGTTAAGAAATTTTAAAACAATTTCCCTAATTAATTGTCGCCCAGATCAGAATCTAAGTTCTAAGTCTAAAATTCGTTAGGGGTAAAAATTTTGTCTACCTTTTAAAAGAAAATATAAAAAATAATAAAAATAATAAAATAATAAAATTTAAAAGCACTTGAGTAATAATTTGGTCTTCATAAAAATTTTGTGGTAACATGAAGAGAGTAAGAAATTAAATAAAATGCGTGGATGTAAAACGTAAAGAGGCAATTAATTATTTTAACTTTTGATAGTTTAAAAAGATACTAAATTAATAATAAAAGGAAAAAGAGGTTAAATTGCACAACTTTCGTTTTTAGCTCAATAAAAAGGGGAAAGAGGGAAATATAAAAATTAGGAAACTAGGGAAAGGAGGTAACATAAAAAGGGAAAGAGGGGAACTTAAGGTAAAAAGTGAGAGGTCAACTTAGTAAGGAATCCACATTTAAGAGCTTTCTAATTTTAAACTGATTTAGCAATTTCATAATAGGGAAAGCCTTTAAAACCTGTAAGGGAATCTAGGGACACCTAGGAGTGATTCTAGGAGAAACTCTAGGTGGGTGAGGGAAATAAGACAATTAATTAATTAAAGAAAATAATTAATGGAGGAATGTGGGGGATGGGTGACACTTGTACGAAGGAGAATTTTTAGGAATTTTTATTTAAAACTTTAATTAAATGAGAATTAGGGAAAGAAAAGAAGTTCGAAACTCTATAAAAGAGAGGGAGGAGAAGGAAGAAGGGGACCTTCTGTTAGCGTAATGTTACGCTGCAGGAATATTGACTTGACTAATTTACTTGTGGGAGTTGGGATTTCTAGCTCGGAGAGGAGTGGTAGCTCGGCCTTGCGAGGCGAGCTGGGAGCTAGACGTACCCTCTGGATAGTGTGTGGCCCCTTTGCAGCTCGGGGGGCTGAGGGGGAAGAAGAGTACCCCTAGCATAGGCTGGGAGGTACCAGTGTAGTCTCAACAGTCGGCGAGCGGAAGTCGAACGGAGCACGCAGACGACACTCGGAGTAGGCGAACAGGCAAAGGTACGCTTTTTTTCGCTGAATGATAGAAAGATGTAGGAATTATGATTAGGATCTTGTTGAATTGAAGGGTATTAATACTTTGGTGAATATCTTTGTGTAATGGATGAAAAATATATGTTGTCTCTGCTATTTTAAATAGATAATGGATGAAAAGAAATATTACTTCAGCAATTGTTAATATGTAATGGTTGTAAGAATCTTCCTCAGCGATTGCAAATATGTACAGATGTAAAGGTTGCCTCTGCACTAGGATAATGATATTTGCATGCTTTTAGTGAAGGGTCAAATTCTATTTTTTATGGTTAGCCATTGATTTTGTGGATGGCGATTTAATTAGGTTAAGGCTGCAATAAAGCTGTGAGATCTTGCAGCTGTTGTTGTTATTATAATTAATATGCTCAACCCAATCTCGACCCTTAATTCCCCAAGGGCTTATCACATGATTTGACTGACCTGAGATTTGGTCCCCTCCTCTTATGATGCTTAGCGCACAGGGCTTGGTCCCATCCTCCTTGGTGACCTAGCTTAGCGCTTGGCACTGGTGCTTTGGGATTTAACTTGATGTTGTGGCATGGCTTAAAAGATGGATTTTTGGTGTAGCTCTCGGGTGATTGGCTGGAAGGCCCATTAACTTTTTCCTTGCGTTACCCTACCCATGCTCCTTGTTTTTACATTCTGACTGCGTCTTATGTATTAAAGAAATAATTTAACTCTGTATTAATGCTTTCTGGCAATATAAGATTGTGTTGATACATTTCCCAGGCAAATGTAAAAGGGTGAATTATCTTTACCCCTGGCCTGCAAATCTCGCTCTTCCAATCTGTGTTATTTAATGAGCAAATCTTTTGAGTGTTGAACCACGAAATGGTGGATGCCTTGCTTTTCCCGTACTCTGCAACTTTATGGAATTTTCGCTGGCTAATTTACCTGGCGAGTTACCTTGGTTAGTGCGCTCTTAGACGGAGTTTGGCTTTCTTGACCATGGCTTTCTCCCCCTTGCTGTTACGATTTGCTGGTTATAACCCAGAGCCTTTCTCTTATTAAAATTCATCCAAATTTAAAAAAAAAATGATAATCGTTTTTCTTGAGCCATCACTTTAGCAAATCGTTGATGGACAGTGACTCTGAAATAGTCGCTTTCCCTTTTAAAAACTAAACAATCATTATTTTTAACTTGCTTACTCCTTTAAACTAGACAACGTTGGTACCTTTAAACTCAGCAAATTTTTTGTTATTTGATAGCAGTCAATTTACAGAGATGTTTAGCGATAGTTGCAACATTTTAACGACGACGGTGGTATATCTTAGATGAACTATCCTTGCCATTTGATCTCTGGATGTGATAATGCACTGGAGGTGTTAATGTTGCCAAATCTTGTGGTAGACGCAGTTGATTTGTTGTTATTATTTCCAGCTATTACTAATTACGCCCTCCAATGAATAAGTCTGATTCTGGATAAATGATTGCCCTTGCTTTTGGAACAGTCACTAAATAATAAAACCAATTGCCTGAGCCATCGATAGAGCTGGAATTATAACCTTGTAAACTATCAAGCATAATTTCAACTTCTTGGCTTTTAGGGATTTTTATTTAACTGTATTACATTGCCAACTTCACCTGAAATTTAACAGCAGTTCTCAATAGTAACCTTGATATGATTGAACGCACAGGGTTATAGATTTTTGAGTCCCTAATACCAAGGTTGGCATAGCTACCTCTAAAATAGAGAGAGTCGACGTCTTCTGACAGAGTTTAAACTTCGCTTTAAATTCCAGCGAATATGTTGGTAGATTGATACACCTACTTAAAGCAAGCAGTAAATCTCCTTAACGATTATGATAGAAATTTAGGTGACCTTTGGCTTTAACAGTGACTAATTAAATGGAAGGAATGACATTTGTTTTGGCAGTAACCCTATGACCGTTTCGAATTACCGGAATTTAATTCTGGCAGTAAAATTTTGAAGAAACCATAACCTTTAGACAGTTGTACTCCCTGGGCCTTCTGGACTCCTTGTCAGCCTAATCACCAACGACAGAAAGATAATTTAAATAAAAGCTAAATGATTTTGCATTAAATGACTGAGTTTACCCTCGCCCTGAGATCTTACCTTTATCTGGCAGCGAATAGTATCAAATACTTTTATTGCCTAATTATTAACGTTTGGTTGTTGCTCTTGATAAACGCCAGGTTGTATTGTTATCAATACCCTTATGCCTCGCTCTCTATTTTATGTTAAATGCCTCGTTTCCTTTATTGTTTAAACTAATGATAGCATTTTAGTTTTAGATTGATACTATTGCATTAATATTTATGACTAATTGGATGGAAGTTAGGATTAAATCGGTGAGGCCCAACAGGATGAATTAATGATTTAATTGAATGTTGAGTAAGGACTAGCTTGCAACTTCAGACTTGCTAAATAGATAAACGATTCATGTTAGTTGAATTATTGATGAACAACTAATGTATTGTTTCTTGCACCAGAAAGTAATTTAGTTTTCTTTATTTTAATAATGTACCATTTCTTCTTTTCATTTAAATAATAATATCCTTATTTTAACCTTTATCATTCCATTATGTTATGTGGTGAACCGATAATGTACATGAACTATCTTAGTGTAGACCTTGAACTATTGTTCAGAGTGGATGCAGTGAATGATTATTAAAGAAACCTGTTTAGACATCCTCATATGGTTAGGAAATGGTTAAAGTTTTTAATGATTATTATATTAGAGCAATGAAGTGCTTTTATTAATAATAATAAATTATTATTATTATTACTGTGGGATGATGAATGTTTTGTAAATATTGTTAAGAGGTACATAATCTGGGATGATGAATGTTTTGTAAATATTGTTAAGAGGTACATAATCTGGCCCTTGTG
>ML778996.1:108686-123835 GCA_009831015.1 Picea engelmannii
TAATGATCCCAAGCCATTATGCAAGGATCATCACGGTTTTGGTGTCTTTTTAAAACTTTTTCTGGTTGTGGTATTTCGTCAAACAGTTTGCTGATCTATTTGTCTAGATGTGTTTATATGTGTGTATGCAGCAAATAACAGAAAGAGACAACCATGGAACGTACCTCAACCATATGTAATAAGATAGACAAGCCAAAACATCTCAAATCTTCTTTATTCATAAAATAGAAGAACCTGCTACAATGGAGATGTCGATCTGGAATGCTCAACAGATGGCCAAGATGATAGACAATAGATAACAAGTATAAGCTGCTACAAAATGCTCCTGACAATACAAATAAGCCTCCAAAGGCTGGATAAGAGATGAAGACCAATGCCAAGTGCCAAACCCCTCACTGCTGGAAGATGCCACGCTCTGCTGGATAACTGAAGCTCCTCAACAATTTGGCCCTGGTGCCAAAGATGTCCAATCACCTCCAGAAAGATGCCAAACAGTAGATCGGGTGATGGTAAGAACAACCCAGGTGCCCGAATCTCCAAGAGTCCTCTCAATCTCTGTAGATCTGAACTCCTCCACTGAATGGTGCGCCCCACTAGATGACTGAAGCCCCAGATAATTCGGCCTTGATGAAGGAGGCCTCCAAATGCTCTGAAACTCTCCACAATGATAGATCAGGATGCTACAATGAGAACCCAAGTGCTCAAATCCTCAAAATACTGGCTAGATCCTTAGATCTAGCTACCCTCCAAATAATGGCGCACCCTCCTCTTAGGAAAACGACCCACTCTCAATACAAATCGATCCTCCATTGAAAGACTCTGGAAAACCACCAAGAATGATGCCAAGACACCTGCAAAGGAAACCCAATACCTGAAATTCCTGGAATCCCTTCTCCTCAACTAGGACGAATCCTTCCTCAATGAATAGTGTGCCCCCTTGCTGGAAACCCCCATCTGTTGCACCCTCTCTCTATCTGCACAAGCAACTGATGTGGAATCCTCTTGCAACTGAGTAGATCTGAAACTAGAATGGTGTGGGAGCATATTACAGCTCCGAGACCAAGCTTGGGACAAGCTAGGTGGAATCTTTCACCATCGAATCGTCCTCTAGGGTTTGTTAAGTCAAAACCCTCAAAACCCCCAATGTTGGGCTCACTAGCTAAAAGCCAGAAATCAAAAGATAATCATACATCAATCAATGGGAAGAGGCCCTTGCCTTTCCTTTATACTTTTGGCTCACCTTGTCCCTCCAAAGTGACTTTCATTTTATTAATATTTAATTAATTAATTAAATCACTTTAATTAATTAATTAACCTTTTTACTTTTGAAAAGCTCTTTATCTCTCCTTGTGGCTTCCCTGGCCATTGAAAGTCACTTCTAGTCATCCCATCCTGTAGTGTTGCTCCTCCCAATTCCAATGAGCTATTACACTAAGAGGTTCCTCCAAGTAATGTGCCCAAAATGACCTCTTTAGTGAATTCCATTGACTTATAGCTCAAAATAGTCAAAATCATGGAAATCGTCGGAATGCAACGAAACCAAAGCCAACCTGTGCGGAATGGCTCATAATGATGGAATATGATGATCAATGCAAACTGGACCCCACAATGCCTCTCAAATACCCCTGTACTCACTATAACATCCATCTGGCCATTCTGGTCATCATAAATCTCTACACTGGGATAATGTCCCAAAGTGGGGACATTACAATGGCCTTCTTGCGTAATAGGATATAATGACGAAAACGTTGGACTGCTTGGACAACTGCCAAGATATAATAACAAGATACGATCTCATCCTGCTCCTTTACACCTTGTAGTTTTCATTGGTCCCTTTGCAAAATGGGGCATTGACTTCATGACATGTAACCCTCACTCGATCGGGGGGCATGGATACATCATTGTAGCTGTGGATTACTTCACTAAATGGGACGAGGCGATGCCTACATTCGATAACACTAGGAAAGCCGCAACAGTATTCATATTCAATCATATCATTACTCGGTTTGGTGTCCCCCAAGCTATCGTTATTGATCACGGTAGTCATTTTCGAAATTTTATGATGTCCGAGCTTACTGAAAAGTTGGGTCTTCGGCATGAAAACTCAACCCCCTATTACCCAGAGGCCAATGGCCAGGTTTAAGCAATAAACAAAGTTCTCATTACTATGCTTCGACGGATGATAGGAATTCATAAGACAAGTTGTCACACGATGTTGTTTTCAACATTGTGGGCTTACCGGACATCCGTCAAGTCTGCCACTGGGTTCACACCTTTTCAATTAGTTTATGGTATCCAAGTTGTTATGTCGATTGAATGTGAGATACCATCTTTGAAACTAGCCATTGAACTTCTTCCAAACACCTCTTCTGAAGAGGAACATCTATTGTACATGATGCAATTAGATGAAACCTGTCGTGATGTCACCCTGGTTATTAAAGCCCAGATAAAATGTGTCAAAGCCCAATATGACAAGCATGTCAAGCCACGTGTTTTCTCTGAAGGTGATCTAGCTCTCCTCTACGAACAAGATCATGATTTACTAGGGGCCGAAAAATTTGAAGCTATGTGGCGAGGCCCTTATATTGTCAAACGAGTGTTAGAGAAGGGAGCTTATGAGTTAGTGGATTATGATGGCATTCCTTTGAGTGAACCCATAAATGGGCTTTACTTGAAGAAGTACTATGCTTAGATTGTCTTTGCACGAGTTCTTGTATTTTTATTGTATCAGACTCTTGTGTGATACTTTTCACGTGCATTTTCGTTATTTGGTTTCGACCCCCAACTGCGTACCTTGCGTTGTGCTTGGTTTCCAGATGTCGGTATCTTCGCTACCCTGCATTGTCTTCACCGATGGCGCTAGTCATAGTACTCATAACTTAGCATCTGTTGCTTGGGCAATCTATGCACCTACGAACGAATTAATCAGTTTACATGGTGTTTGCCTCGGTCGTGCAACTAACAAAATCGCGAAGTACAGTGCAGTCATCGAATTGTTGACTAACTTTGTTTCACTTGGAATGCATCATCTTGTTGTATGACTTAATTCGCAGTTAGTAGTACTACAATTGAGTAATGTCTATGCTATTCGAAGTTCTACTTTATTAAGGGTATATTTACGAAATCGCCTCTTGGAACGTTATTTTGATTACATTGAATATCAACACATTCATAGATGTCTAAATACATTAACAAACGCATTAGCTAATTATGTGTTAGACAGATATTTGAGACATTTATAAATCCAATCACATTTTGTATATAAAGCAAGTAAGTCGGTAGAAGCCTCATGTATATCTAACGATAAAAGTTTTTACAAAAAGTGTTTTTTCATTCGAAGACCAAAATATCAAAAATATGAAGCACATGGATTCATATACAAAATAACATCAAGGATGTTGCTCATGATAACACACGACTGCCGGTGCTACCCTACGAAGCAGTCGACTAAGAGAACTAGATATGCCCACAGTATGGCGTTGATAACGTCTCAGGATCTCATCAATAGAGATATCTGGGACATCTGTTGTCAACCCCTCTAGGTTCTACTCCATCGCCTCATAATCAGCGGCAACCAATCCTGCTACCTCGAGTGCCTCCCCTCGTCTCTGGATGGGGCATGTACCTGGAGGCCGGTGTGGTCCTACATCTGCATTGTCAAAGAGTTCTTGATTAGTTGTCGGATTAAAAAATATAAAAAACATTTCATATTTCAAAATTTACAAAACCATTATAAAAACAAAATGTGCTTCTTACCCAAGTTTCCCCACTAAAAACCTTCAGGCAGAACCAACTCTCGATCACCTCTAAAGTCTAAACCGACATACACATAATCATCTACCATCAGTAGATGAGGCCTCAGCCAATCAAAGAACACATCATTATATTTGACGATGAGGCTGGTCACATGCCGAGCCATGAGGTCACACCACCTCTTCATTCTTGGATCTTGTGGGGCCGGTATGCCCCACTCTACTTGTAAGCGCAAGTGTGGAACCCTCTCCAGGAAGAAGGACACTAAAATGGATCTGTACCCGAACTATTTCAGGTCACCTTTCTTGCACTTTGTCAATTGTTTCTTCATACTCCGAAGAACCCCGTCACACCAGTTCAATACCCGAGGCTCCATGCACTCCACTGCATATTGAAAGTAACTCTGAAGAGCCATATGAGGAGATGCACTCCCTGCCATCCGTGATATAGTGAAAAGGATAGTCCGAAGAGGTAGATCCTGGACATCCCTAATGGCAACCTTGCCTTTACGTCTCTCGGCCTCTGGTTCACAATACCGGCGAACATACTCACTCATCGGTAGACCTCCACCTTTGTTGCCTGTCAATGTCACATGGGATCCACGGCGAGATAATCCTGTCAAAAAATAGATATCCTCGATATCTAAAGAGAGTATGTGGGCTACCACATGGAATACCTGTTGATCCACATCCCACATGTGGACAAAATGCTCAAGTAACCTCAATTGGGCCCTCATGCTCTGGATCTTAAATAACTTCAGCAGTCCACACTGTCAGAGGGCATTAACTGTGCCCGGGTCATTCTCGGCGAAATGATCATCGTCCTCATGTTCTCTCTCCCTCCACTCCAACATTCTAATAGTTAAAGACCTGCATTGGAGCCATATGGAGAAGACTAGCATCTTCATTTTTCTTTATTGAGAATTTTTATTGGCCAAACATAAATGAGAAATTGTTTGAGTTGTGCACAACGCATGTGAGCTTTTTATGCAGTGTGGAATCATCGCAGGTCAGCCATAAGGCCGCCTGCGGAAATCTGTGGTTTCCGCAGGGCATGATATAAGCCACCTGCGGCGATCCCTACGCGCACTTACCCTCATAAAATCTAACTCAAAAACCATTTTTAACCAATAAAAAAAAAAATTAATCCATGGAAAATGAAAAGGACAAGAATATTACCTTTTTAGCGGAAGTCATTCGTCGAATGGTTGCTCATGCCTCCCGCAATCCGTAGTGGAATTTTGAGGTGAAATAGGGTTTTTTGGACAAGTTTTGGGTAAAATGACAATGGAATGGTAAAAAAGAGTCTTCGCCTATATTTATTCACTTTTTAGTTTTTTCATTAATATTTTATATTATTTTATTCATTTTACTTAAAATCTAAAGCTCTAATGATATTGTAAGTGTTTTGATTTTTCACAGATGAAGAATCTAGGAGCCTAAACGATGGAACACATATATGTTTCTTGGTTTGTTTTTACGTTTGTCGCATGTACAAATACTTTTTAGGTTTTTCAAGAAAAACCTCGAGCTCAGTCTTTGTTCATTCTCATGCTCGCAAATCAATGAGAATGCAACCGAGTATACTTTTGTCGTCTTTTCGTACTCGTCAAGGTAACACGAAAAATGAAACTTATGGAGTATCCTTTAAGCTCTTTTCACGCTCCGTAAAAATGAAAAGACTACCGAGCGACCTTGTTCTTTTCACGCTCGTAAAAGTATTTGAAGAAAACGTTTGATGGGCAGTAGGTTATCACTTTTTTGGGCTCATCAAACTAATTTATGAAAAAGGAACTGAGAGAGTTCTCTTTAAGTGTTTTTCAGACTCTCTAAATATGAAAAACCCCTGAGTTTTCTCTCTTTGGATTCGTTAAACAAACATCGAAAGACCTATATGGAACCAAACCACTCCTTCTTAGGGTTCGTTAAACATACTCTGAGGGACTCGTTCGAGGATGAGCTTACATCAACAAGCATATGTTATCCTCCACAAGCTTGCGTAAAAATGAAGAGGTACTCGCTAGAAATGGTGGGGGAAATTTTGGGAAAGAAATGTGTCTCTATATTTGTGTTAGTGGCAGTAATAGTCTCTCTTGAACTTGACATCCCCTTCATCATTGAATACAGGTTGGGAAATCCTTTTGTCTCATGTTTGACCTTCCGCAAGTTCATATCTTGGGTCGTCTTTGAGTCAATGTTGCCAAGACTATTGTCGTGTCGTTCATATGTTCAAGAGAAGTCCAAACTTGCAGAAGCCTTCTATCGAGTCGGCCATCTGCAGTTATCAATTCTTACCATGTCGGCTTTCCTTGTGTTAGTTTCAATTCATCTTCATACTCTGATCTACCTCAAATCTGTTACTTGTTTCGTGTCATTGATGGGGGAATACATCAAGGCCCTCCTGTGACGAGTCTTTTGCTATCGACTTCAACTCATTATCTAGGAATAAGACTTAGAAATCAATTAGTACCTTAGAACCTGCATGCCTCAATGGCAGGTTTCTTCGCCTTCGATGGTGGGTTCACATCATTGACCCATGATTGAGAGATTCTATTGAGTTCTCAACTTCAATTCATTTATTCGCATTTGTTGGATTGTAATAAGGTACCCCGGGAGTCATTGACATCAATGGTGATTTCCCTCGCACTTGTTAATGATTTTCATCAATGGCCGATAATAAAGTGGTTTCTACCATGTTCGACTTCAGCACCTATAATCGCATGGTTAGATTCGTACTTACAGATGACGAGATTGAAGACCCTAGATCTCATTGTTTCAATCCCGGTTGTGATGGAGTATTTATGATTTGTATTGACACATAAATCCACTTTGTATGTCTCGTGGCTATGTCCGAATCTGAGTTTTCTATGAGCATAGATCCACAGTGTATTCCTGGTGGCTATGTAGAATCTTGATGACATGGATCCACAGTGTATGATTAGTGGCCATGACTGGCATTTATGATTTAAATCACTTATCGTTTGAGCATGGGAATGCCTACCTAAGAGATGGTATAATATTGCACAGATGCTTGGTTGTTTACAAGTTTCTGATTGGTGCGCTCCTTGTTTCCGACACACACACACATATTCTACAAAGTATTTTGGTTGTCATGAGTTCTAACCTCATACTTTGGGGGCATTCTGTTACACATTTTTTTAGTCACCCTGGTGATGTTTCTACAGCATGTGTTTAGTCTTCCAAAAGAACCTTTCTTCATGAGAAAAGTGACTAGCTTCCTCTTCTACAAAACTTGTTTTTAGAAGGCCACCGCAGGCCAGCCATAAGGTATAGTGCAGAAATGCCTGATTGCCGCAGGCTGTCATGAAACTGGCTTGCGACGTTTCCGCAGGCTGCACTATAGCTAGGGTGCGGTGGCATTAAAAGACTGAGAAAAGGTCAAAGTTCATGAAAGTTCTAGAAGGGATCTTCTAGAATATGAGGTGGCATCCGTATGGTTGGGATCCTACTCGCTTCTCTGATTTGGTGGGATCATCCTAATCTTTTTAACCATCTCTCTTTCTCCTATATAATGATGGATTTCTCATGGAAAAGGTTAAGCAAGAAAGCAAGCAATGAATTAATGAAAGAATAGGATGAGAGTTGTGTGAGGGATTCTATTTCAATTGATGCTTGAGGTCTTCATTGGTCCATCAAGTTATTGTGGATCTTCTTCATGCAAGTTTGGAGCAAGGGTGTGTGTTGGAGCAAAGGGCCCCTGAAAGGGAACCTTGCAACATCAAGGTTGTTTGGTTGTATCTTCCACTTTTACTTAATATAATACAATGGCGTGTTTCTTTCCCATAAAATCATTCTCATTTTATGACATGACTCCTTGATCACATGTGTAAGTTTTCATTGAATATACTATTGTTGCTTTCACTTTGGTTGGTTTGTGTTTCATTGTAGATCCAACATCACAAGAGCACTAGAGTGGAGCAAGGACAACAAAGATACAAGGAAGCGATATTCAAAGGTATGTCACTCATCTCTTGTTTGATAGCAAACTCAATGATTAAAGTTTAGGGAAAGCGTCATGTCCTGTCTTGTTTTGTTCTAAATCCAGGTGGATATAGGGAGATCAATTTATGTCTGCATTCATCGATTTATCCAATAACAAGTGATTCGAGCCTGCTCTTGGAAGAATGTTGGACTCTATGGCAGGATCCTCCACCAGCAGGGCTTCCACTACGAGGAAGCAGTCTAGTCGGCAAGCAACCTGTTGATCTCCAGATCTTAGATTTGACCAGGTGAAAATGCCATTTCTTGCTTCTATATCTACTAGATTTAGCTAGTCAATGAGGGTTCTGAACTTACCACTGTCTTGCTCCAGCCATTTAGTTCCGCCGGTCTTCTCCTCCAAAGTCAGGACCATATTAAAGTCACCTCCCAACACCCAATTGGGCATGCTCAATAGTGATCTAATGGAATTTATCCGCTTTAGGAAACTCTCTTTGTCCTGTGGGCTTTGAGGTCCGTAGACATTTGTGATTTCCCCTTCCTTGGTCGATCCTATGACTCTTAAGTGTGTTGTAATCATACCTACAGTAGAGAAGGGCCAATCCATTGTGACAGTAGTGGGGTTCCATAAAATTTCTAATCCTCCTGACGTGCCAAAGGAGTCTGTGTGGAGGGAGTCACACCCTCTCCAGCAACGGTGAAAGATAGTTTATGCTTCTACTCCAACACATTTTGGCTCATGTAGCAGGAGAACATTTGGATTTTCTACACGTATACAGTCTCGAAGAGTCGTTTGCTTGGATCTTCTGTTGAGTCCTCTAATGTTCTAGGTTATGATCTTCATCATGATGATTGGGGAGGTGGGTGGAGGTAACCCTCCGAGAGCCTTTGGACTTGGCTTGAGTTGAGCATGAAGTTCCCTTCCTCTTTGATGAGTTGGTGGGCGGATTTGCGTCCCTGTCTTTTGTTTTCCCAAGGAACGCACTTTGAGTCTGTGCTTGGATCTGTGGCTATGCCCAGCCATGTTGTGGATCCGGCTGTGGAATCTATGAAGACTTTATGAACCTTTCTGAATTGTTCTACATGGATGGTTTGTAGATCCTTCTGATTAAGGGCTTCCTCTAGTTTTTCAAGATCTATGTCCGCCAAGTCTTGTTCGTCCAGTGTCATCAGGGTATCCCCATTTTCTCCCAGTTTGTCTCCTTAGTGATGTTGTTTGCATTGGGTAGATGTGTGCGCGACCTGACCTTTTCCTTTCTCTTGGCTTTCCTCTTTATGGGGATCTTGGATCTCTTCTTCTTCTGGCAACTGATTCAGAATATCGTAGGAGTTCTTAGTGGTTATCTTTGGAGCGTTGTCTGGATTCTTCTTTTGTGGTGGGTTTCTTTTCCCTCCTGTGACTGTGGTGAAGCCCTCTTTTTGTTTGTTCTCTCCAGCTTTGGGGGCTTGGGCATTCAGGGGGCAGTCTCGGAAGAGGTGGCTATGCTCATGGAACTTTCTGCAGCGAAAGGGGATGTGTTCATAGTCTATTGTTTGGTTCCAATCCTCATCCTGATATTCCAGGGTTACTAAACTTGGTAATGCTTTTGAGATGTCCATGTATACACAGATCTTGACATAGGAGGTGTATTTTCTTTGTTTTGTGGCTTTCGACGATTTGACATATCGTCCCACAGTATTTCCTATTCCCATAAGTATCTCTTCCAACCAGAACTCTTGTGGCAAGGAATAAAGCTTGATCTAGACTGGGGCCATTGTAAAGTCCTCCTTTTCTGGACTGAAGCGGTCTGTCTAGAATTGCAAGAATAGCCCTGTCGAGTTATAGAAGTACGGCCCATTGTCAAAGATTTTGTTCTTGTCTTTTAGGTTGTAAAGGATAATCGTGAAGAACCCTTTGGAGCTGAGCTGAACCTCGTAGTCTCCCTTAGGGTTCCACCAATCTTTAATCCATCGTGATAAATCCCATTCAGAAGGCTAGAGCCCCAAGAACTTGTCGATTAAGGCGTGCTCTCTCGTGAACTAGGTGTGTTCGCCTACCCTTGTTGAACTAATGAGATATCTGGGGGGGGTTTCGACTGGGGAATGCATTTACCTGGTTCCCATCCATGAGATGCCTTTGGATGAGACGTGCTTGGCTCCACATCCATTGCTTTTATGAGTCCCTGCTCTCTGGTCAGGAGTTGCTCTCTCATGTGCAGCGACGACTCAAAGGTAGGCTGCTTGGCTCTTTTTCCCACTCTATCGTTGGCTGTTACATTGTTGTACGAGGGGGTTCCCCCCCTCTCCCCCTGCCCCCTCCCCTCTAGACTCATCCTGTCCTCTCAGTCGCAGTGAGTCTGGTCGTATCGTTGGATCATGCAACAGGTACATTTGCGGGTTGGTCAGAACATGCAGAGAGTCATTGAGGGATCGCTAGGGAGCGCTAGGGTTTCCGTTTACCAATCAAATGAAATATGCTCCATTCTTATGTTAAAAAGGTTTATAAGATTAAAATATCATGCTTGATTTTTAAATAAAGAAATTAAATGATATTTAATTTAAATTAAATTAAATTAATTTTATTTAAGGTAATTAATTGTAATGATTTTTTAAAGGATGAGAAAATTGTTTATATGATATTTTAGTCAATTATAATCATTGTTACATTTAAAATAATGGTAAAGGTAATTTTTAACTCAAAACAATTGTAATTTTAACAACTCTTATATAAACATTTCAAAATAAAAAAAACTAGGCGTTATTATAAACTTCCTTATTTATTTAAAAAGAGAATCAATATTGCTAAAATAAGAATTAATTCTCGCGAGCTACATAGTGAGAGTAGGCATTGGACAATCCCCAAAACACTATGCCATGAAAGAATTTGTCACCTTTGTGACACCAATAGGGTTGAAGATGAAAAGCACTCCTATACCCAAATTAGATCTCAATTTCAAAATATCTTTCATAACACCGACTTTCCTAACCTTCTAAGTCATCAAAACTATAGTGATCTTAGAACACTTCTCCTAATGTTTTTTGAGTATTGAAATAACACTATAAAGAAATCCAAGTACCAATTTTGGTGTTAGTGGACATTAACCATCATCATCAATAATGATTACTAGAGGTTTCAATCCAATCTCTTTCTTGGAATCTTCAACCAACCTTATTATCCTTATTGTCATATATAAGAATTTAAAAACATGTTGATGTCCAAATTTTAATGATTATTTACAAATGAATAATAATATTTAAAACCGCTCTTTCTTGGAATCTTCAACCAACCTTATTATATATATAAGAATTTAAAAACATATTGATGTCCAAATTTCAATGATTATTTGCAAATGAATAATAATATTTAAAACCGATGATGTTTAATGTCCACCAAGAACAAAATTGGTCATTTGGACATATAAGCTTTTGTAAATTATTTATATACATGTGTTTTATTTTACTTTAATCTTTAAAGGTACGGAGTAGTCACTTTTATTTCTTTTTTGTTTGATTGTTTTTAGGATATGTATAAATAATATTATTACAAGTTTTAAGTGTTTCATAATTGTTTTAAGTTTTTGATCTGGTCAACACACAATAATTACATTAAGACATTTCTAAGAGGTAGGTATACACAACTTTGCTGTTAATTTTGCTTGTTTGGATGTATGAATGTATTTAAGTATTTGGAGGAGGTTCTCCTATTCTTTAATGATTTATTGTGTAACTCATCTCTATTATCTATCTTGGACTTGTGCTCCATGCTCACATTAGTGTACACGGTGTGTAATTTTGGTTTATTATGATATTTTAAGCATTTGGATCATAACATTTGGTATCAAAGCATACGATCCTATGGTTTTTCTCCTTCAAACAAGTCACCTTGGAATTTTAGCAATAATTTTTTTGTGGTGGATGTTTTAGATAACAAAATTTTATGGAGACTAAACAAGAGTTATAGCCTGTGGGAGATAGGGTTTTTGACTAGACCTTAAATTAGTCTCAAACAAGTCATCTATGATTTTTTTGGTGAAGTTTTAGATTGCGAATTTTTCAAGAGCTTAAGGAGACATATCAAATTAATGATGGTCAAATTTTTGGGTTTTTATTCCCCACAATTTCTGAGATATGCCCGTGGAAGTTAGGGTTTTTGACTAATCCTGAAATTAGTCTCAAACGAGTCATCTTGGAATTTTCACCATAATACTTTTGTGGTGAAGTTTCAATTTTTATTTTTATTTTTAAACTGAGGAGACATATCAAAGTACCTATGGCAGAAATTTTGGGTTCTCGACAACTTCAATTTCAGAAATACACTTTGTGGAAATCATAGTTTTTGACTAATCCTAAAGCTAGTCTCAAAAATGTGTTCTTGGTAGAACTGTTATATTTAAAGCTAGGAAAGTCCAAATTGAGTGCCACTGGTTCCTTTAGCAAGAAAACAAACCATAGTATTTCAGGTAAAAATTCCAAAAGTAGAACTGAGATATTGGACACGTGGCATTCCATACAAGTTTTCTCTTTGGAAAGGCCCAAGAATCAACAAGTTTTGGGAAAGTTGCCATAACTATCACTTGACACATCAAATTTTGGTCAGACCTATGACATTGTAGAGAAGACATATCAGAGTAATATATGTCGAAATTTCAGAGTAGGAAGCGCTGAAATTTCAAAGATACATTGGGACACAGGTCGACCAACAAGAGAATCTCCAAATTGGGGTTTTAAAGGTATGTTAACTTAAAATTATCATAACTTTTGATTGTGATGTTCAATTGAGGTGATTCAAAAGGCATTGGAAAGAGAAAACATGAGAGATTATATTGGGAAAATGATAATAACTATATTGGACAATTATTTCTAATATATTTATGTTATGATTTGAGGATTGTTGTTAAACCACGATACAATTAAGATTCAATGGCAATACCTTCATTTACAAGAGATGAAGATAAAAATGAAATCATTGATGAAGATACTAGACAAAACGTCACATGGGAAATTTTTGAAGAACTCTTCTAAAAAAATGGATCAAGGATACACAAATGGAGGAGATGCATAAAATTCAAGCTGAATTAAAGGAATCAAAAGAAATATGATGAGTTCACCAAGATGCAATCCTTTAATGAGTCACTAATTAAGGAGGTTAAGAACTTAAAACAAGAAAAGAGCTGAGTCAAGGGAAGAATTGCAAAAAAAAGATGAATAAATCAAAATGTTACATAAGCATAATCAAGAACTTCTTAATGATGTTAAGAAGGTGAAAAGATAATTGCAATAGTTTGAATCAAATAATAGGAATGAAGATATAACCAAAAAAATTAAAGAGGATACTATCCAAAAACCTGAAGAGGAAATTTGCAAGAAGGTCAAGGAATCCCTAAAAAACGATGAGGTAAAATTAGAAATGCAATCTAGAATTGAATAAATATGTAAGAATTTGATAGATGAGGTCACATTGCAACTCCAAAAGGTTAAAAAAGACGAGATTCAAGAAGGTCACCAGAAGATACTTGAAGAAGTTGAACTCCATCTAGATGATGTACATGTCAAATATGATGGTATTATATCGAAGGCTAGAGTAATCAAAAGCTAAGCAAAGAGGACAGATGATGCCACTGTCTATAAAAGACAATACCTTCTCTCTTTTATTTATTTATTCAAAATTGTAGCTTTTGTCAGTTAATACATGCATGTACATACTATATTTTTCTTTTATATTTATAGATTTATATTATATATGTTCCAATGAATGGTCATTATGAAGTTTGGTAAGAAAAGAACCAACACAAGTTTATTTTTTCTGCTCTTGTTATTTTCTACTTTACTATGGGTATGTAGGTGTGATTAGCTCAAAGAGAGACTATGAGATTTCATGTTCAAGGACAAGCAAAATTTTTAGCTCAATTGGTGTTGTAGAAAATATTGTTGCCATATCAAGCTTAGTTTTTTGTCTTTACATTTTGTAGGATAAGGTGCTAATTTTGTTTTTCTATATTAGAAAGCCCAGTAAAAACCCTTGAGTACTTCCCCTCATTTCGAGGATGGTACCTAGGGTAAACCCTAGAATCTTTAGGGCACAAGGCCAATCAACAACAAGGCTCGAAGCCATTGCAACAATATACTTGTTATAAGTTCATCATGTCACTTATGAGAATTGAACTCGGGTGGGGAGGATACCAATCATTCCTCCCAACCATCCGAGCTGAACCCAATTGACTCTTATTTGAAGGACAAGGGGGTGGGCTTTGATCCACTTATGTGTGCACAAGTCACAAGACTATTTAATATAATATCTCTGGGTACAACCACATTTTCGACCATTGCCTCGAGGTGTCCCCATGGTTCCAGGAAAACCCTCACGAGAATTAAACCTTGTCCACTGGTGAAAAACTCTTCGCTCCTCACCAATGGATCCAACCCCTTTGGGCAATGTGCTAAAATTTATATCACATATTTCATATTTTTTAACGCATGTAAGGCCATTGATTTAATATAGCACAATGGTTTAATAGCTTATGTCACTAGCTGTTGCTTTCCTACGTAGATAAGTGATGCATTACGTGTCTTCATTTATGTGCCCTATTTAATCAAGATTCCCAAATTTGTGTAGTGGAATGAATTTCATAAGTTTTGCACTGTTACATATAGTCATATTTTGAAACCAGTGTGATCAAATCATCTAACATTGTTTTCTTCATTTGAAATTGTTTGTTAGGCTACAACAAAACATCTCTATGTAAAGGACACAAAGAGAGCCCTATACTTGCAATTCACAGTGGGGTTTGTGCCATTTTATGCCATTACCTTCGTAGAAAATTTGACATATGGTTCAATGACATTATCGTATCTTATGGGTGATGTCACAGTGATGTACATGGATTCGAGTGGATTAAAGCTATGGCAAACATTGTGACTTTCCTACAAAGTGTGGATTAAAGCTATCGTATATTTTTATGTAATATGCAACTAAGAAAACACAATCCATTAAGTGGTAGTTGAATTAATTCGACAATAGTTCGGTGGATGAACATCCATGGCAATGAAATTAATTTATTGGCATACCTTCACTTTGTGGTCGATGATGGACCACTACCAATCTTTGTGCAATAGATTTCGATTTGGGTGAACTCCGTAGAGGAGTTGGCCGCCATTAATGCCTGATTCGACCCACACCATAACTCGCCGGATCCGTTGGAGATCCACATCGCCGAAAACCAATATTGATACGACAAGTTAATACATCATCATGCATGCATAAATACTTCATGGAGACACCATGCAGAGGTACACACTAATCATTAGGCCTTTGCATGGTGATTATCGATCACCATTTTAGTTATGTCCATCAAGGATTCATGATATATATAATTTCTCCATTAATGTCACCCCCTCTCCCACCCTCTATATAGAGGGTGGGAGGGGGTGGGCATTAATGGATAAATTAATATGTATAGA
>ML778996.1:169723-194112 GCA_009831015.1 Picea engelmannii
AGCAAAAGGCTCCTTGAAAAATGTGCCCGTAGAAGAGTGCACCCCTCCTTCCTTGACTTTGCTTGAAGATGCCTTGCGCCCTTGAGATATACTTGGCTGATTGAAGAACCCTTGCACACCCTTTGCTCTTGATATGCGCCCTCAATAACCCACAAACCAGATCCAAGTGTGCTCTTCTCCAAAGTGTGCTTGCTAGTATGCGCCCCTACTCCAAGGATGCGCCCTCCAACTAGCTAACACACAAATCCTCCACGAAAGATGCTCTAAACTAGCTTGCATCCTCCATTGAACAAGTGCACCCTGTTCTCTCTTTCAAACTCTCTCTTCTCACTTCTCTTCTCCTCATCCAACTCTCTCAAGTGATCAGTGAACAATGAATCCCTCATTTTCCCTATGCGCCCCATTTAGCCTCTCTTAGGCCAAACCTAAAATACCAATGGCCAAGATCACTTTGGCCAAGTCTAATCTAAGGGTGAGATCTCATCTCAAGAATCTCACATAGAAACCCACTTTACTTAAGTTTCCATAGTTTGCTTTATGTCTATTAATTCACCCACAAAGTGAATTAATTGTCACTTTATGACTTAAGTGACATATTTCACTTTGACTTAAATCTCCTAAATCAAAGTGAAATTAGATCATAAAGTAAAGATATAAGGGTCAAACATTTCCCTCTTGTGTTTAGAGACTCACAAACACAAGGGGACCACTTCCTAAGGTACACAAAACTCAACACTTCCTACTATCTCCAAGTGCTTTGTGGTGCCTGCTCTCATCTTGTCCAGGACAGCTGTCCAGAGCTTTTTTTTTCTTTCTTTTTACATGTAACCAAGAACCCTGCCCTCCAGCCTGTAAGCAAAGGTGATATATTCCTAATGGGCCCCGAAGAGCCGCAGTCAACAATTGGTTCACGGAGAGCAAAACATGTCCTAAGCAAGAATTTTGAAACTGAGTAGAGAGGATAACAATTCTTTTTCTAAACCACCTGAGCTAGTCCAAACTGATGTGTTCAGAGCTTCCTATATGTAATGCACTTGTTTTTTCTAGGTCTACCATTTGTATGTTGCCATATTGAATATTCTGAATCCACATAACAACAATTGGCTATGGCAAGGTTCAACCTCCCTTATGTTTGCGTTTGAAATTTCTAAATACAGCTCATTTGGTTCCATAAGCCATGAGATTCCCCAAACATACTAGTTTTTTGGGGAGGGTGTTAATGACGAGAAGCTAGTTTGTCATGATTCATTTGTATTATTAATGATCATAACTGGAACAGATTGAGTGTAAGAAATAGAAATATAAGAAATGTATTTGAAATATGTTTAACCACAGTAATAAAAAATAGAAACTTGAATTAAGCAATCACTGTCACTAAATTTGAAATTATATTCTAAGTGATCCTTTGGCTTCTTTGATGTTCCTTAACTCTGGCTGACAGAATTATCGTCTCAATCAATTGGAAGCGGTACCATTCTTGTACATACCCTTTGCATATATGGATTCTGGTAACCCGTTTGTATCTTTAAGATTTCTGCTTTGTTAGTCTGTAATTATTTAAAATTAAGTTCCTTAATTGTTTTATAACTTGTGAGCTCTTTACATATAAACTCCCGAGGATGGGATATAACTTCAACTGAATTGTCTTTAATTTTTCTTA
The DNA here is from genome assembly GCA_009831015.1 of Picea engelmannii. Taxonomy (NCBI): domain Eukaryota; kingdom Viridiplantae; phylum Streptophyta; class Pinopsida; order Pinales; family Pinaceae; genus Picea; species Picea engelmannii. The sequence goes on from ML778996.1 coordinate 171,384, forward strand.
TTTTGCCTCGCAGGTGGACTACACAACTGTCTTTGTCTTTCGAGTTTTAATGTTTGTGGACAATGGATTGGCAGCAGGAATGGGGTTGTAAGTTGAAGTTACATGTTTTTCCAAGCAACTTAATTGCTCTGATGAGTTCATAATATGTGGATAATTAATGAAATTCTGGATTTCCACTAGTGGTTGGGAGACACTGTGTCAGAATAAATCAATGTGTAAGTGAGCCTTTAGATTCACCTGGCATCCCTGCATCAAAATGAATCAATGCTTGTAGGTGAGCCTTTAGATTCATTTGGTACCCTCATAGGGCCATTGTTGCCTTCCTCAGTTGTGAACTAAGTCTCCTGGTTTGTGTTTGAATTTGGCGATAATGAAATTAAAAAGAAAAATAGTTACTGCCAAAATCGTGATAAAATTCACTGTTATGTTCGACAAAGATAATCAAGCAATTTTTTTTTTTAACTTCATATTTTCAAACAAAAACACCTGCAAATATTTTTTTTCATAATTAAAAAATGAAGATTTAAAAAAAAAGACCTATTGGGAATGGATGGTTGGGAATTTTGGACCTTGCAAGAGGAATGAGAGTGAAATTATGTGATTAAAATTTAGGGTAAGCATAGGGTTATAAGTCATGCATGTATACATACATACATATATATTATTTTGAAATAAAAATAAGAAAGTTTATAGTTGGTCACTTGTTTGTGAAAAAATTGTAGAACATACATTGATAGAATACGAAGTCTACATAGAAATGTTACCTTGACTTAATCCCCAGAGTGTAACTACTTTCAGCATTAAATTGACTGTGAAGACAACCAGACTTTACAAAATTTCCCTTCCTTCCCATATTCTGGTTTTGAAGACTAGTATGGGGCTTTCTGAATTAATATGCCAGAAATGTCTGCCCTCCCACTATACAAAATGGATTTCCCCGACAACAATTGATCAAAAGCATAAATAAAATAATTACGAGCAGAGGCTTGAAAGTTTGTAACTCTCCTGGCATTGGTTGTCATGGATTTTGGGTTGGTGCTGGTACTGGATTGGATCTTCTTTGACGACTACAGTACCTTCTTGGATCTAGGTTATCTATATCTTAATACTCCTTAGCAAGTCCAATGGTTTTTCTTCAAACCTGGCTCTAGCGCTATGATTATTCTCCTCATTCTCCTTATATAATTTGATGAAGTCCTAGATGGATATCATGTGTTGTTCCAGGTCCATAATTCTATATTCTTTTCTAGGCTGCTTTGGGCTGGAGGGTTACTGAATGAGGTTGTGCTTCTCTAGAATGTCTTCTAATAACCCCTTTGCTTCAGAACTGATCAGGGGCTCCTGCTTCTTACAAGTTGAGCCTTGCTGCTTTGTGATTGTGTCTTGGCCATTCATGGGAAAGTTGACATCACCTTTAGTCTCCATCAAATCCTTCTTGGGGGTTCTATTCCATGATCCCATAAGGATCTTTTTCCAATCACCATCTTCCATGATACTGCCACACTCCACGTCAGCTGAGCCATCACATCGTTGAGAGATGGTTTTGTTTGCCATCCAATCAACCATTTGATTGGCTGATCTTCTAACTTGTCTAAATTCCATTTCCTCAAATATTCCTTTAGATTCTAGACACAATTGAATATTCTCTGCGAGCTCCCAGGACTTATTGGTAGCTTTACTGTTTGGAGTCCCCTTTGAAGATCACCTTGTCGGCCCTCATCTTTGATCTCAGCTGCTTCTGTGATCCCTACTGTCACTCCATGGCATTCTGCCAAATCACTTGTACCTTCCCCTAGGAATTGGTAATATACTTTCTGCACCTGCCCTAGACAATCACCCCTCCAGATTGGGGTTCCTTTTGTATGCTCCATCAAAGTTAACTTTTATCTGGCTAGATTTTGGAGGGGACCATGTCACTTCTCCCTTCTGTTTTTCACCATTCTGTCCTTTATCAGGGACAGACACACACAGATATATTAAAATTTAACCAAAAAAAACATGAACCTGAACGTGTTGTTGTAATTCAAATTGTTGTGATTAAATTCGCTGAACACGGCAAATTTAATTGCCACTCCTTAAAAATGGCAGAGTTTGGAACTTTTCAGAAAGAAATTGGTGAGCTTGGTGACTTTGGTTGTGAATATTAATTTTGGGCTGGTCCTTCAGGCTGCTATGCTGTTGTAGAACTTGAAATAGAAATCTCAAGGATAGCTGCCAAACAAATGGATTTATGTTGTGAATTTTGAAATACTTGGAATCTAAAGTTTACCCTAATCACTATAATTTTCCAATACCGAAGAGAACATTTTATCAGAGCCATGTCAATTTCAGGATCATTGAAAGCATGCAATCACAGTATTGCATGTTTACCATAGAATGCTCATACTGGCCAAATGCATATTTTTTAATTATTATCTCACCTGAAGAGTTAACTAGGGAGGTTTTCCTGATTATGAAATCTTTCAGTTTAGTTCTGAGAATGTTTGCTACGGAAATATTTCTTGTAGTTTGCCTGCTTTTTTAAGATAGTGGTTTGCAGAATGTTCTTGCTTCTGTCTAATTAAAATGAAGAGCCAAATGTTTTAAAATTAAAAAATCTATTTAACTAAAGCCAAATCCTGAGGTGCAGTACCTTTGTATTCCCCATTTGCAACTACTTGTTTTCAGGAGATAATCAAGATATCTTATTTTTTCATGTCATATGTTCTTGCTGGGAGGGCTCGTCCACCAAATTGAATCAAGTTGACTTGGGCATATTAAATAGAACTCGATGATAATGCAATTCCTCATTTCAAATCATTTTATTGCAGTTTGCTATCAGAGTGGTGTCAAATTCCTGAAACTCAACCTTATTTCTTCCTGATTGAGCACTTCCCTCTTAAATCTCTTCATTTTGTTTGCATTTTTAGGTCATCATGTTTTCGTGAACATTGGAATAAAACACATGCTATTTAACTCCTTGTATTGAATGTTTGCATTTTTAGGTCATCATGTTTTCTTGAACAATGGAATAAAACACATGCTATTTAACTCCTTGTATTGAATGTTTGCTGGAGCCTTGTTTCACCCTTGTTTTCTTTGTTCACTTGGCCGTTTTTCTTCAAGTGCCACACATCTCCTACATGGCTAGAATTTCTATCATAAAACTCTGCCCTCTTCAATATTTTATATTGTAATGTCTCTTTCAAATTTCTTCTCATGTATAAGCTTTTGAAGCTTTGCATGTCACCTTTAGAGAAAAGTTTATAGGAGTTCCAAAAATGGTCTCCTAGACAAGGAAAAAGTGGCCTAAAAACTGTGCATGTTGCCTAGTACATCTTCTGAACCATGAAAATTAAAAATGAGCACGAACTGAAAATTATACATATATGTGAAGGCCTCATTATATAAACTGTGCAAAGGAATTGAGGCTCACATGTCTCATATATTCAAAAAGAACAAAAAGATGGGTAAATTATGATCTAAAACTACTGAGGTCCAGGTCCTTTAGCACAGCTCTTTCCAACCTTATGTTCGAAGTTCTCTATTTATTCAATTTCTTGCTATAATGGAACTTCTTGATGTATTTTATTTTTTTTATGTCAGAAAAAGACTACATTTCTTACCTTTATCTCAGTTATATTAAATGTATACTTAACTATATCTCTGGTGTGGGTGGTTATAACACAATGTGTTTTTTGGTTTGCTAAGAGGAATTCATTCTTTTAATCACCTTCTTACCTGTCCGTGCTGTATGCTCTCCTGTGAACAAGTAGTAAGAATTTTCCTTCTGCAAGTTTGTATTTTAATTCTTACGGTGCTTAAATACTATGCTGGGATACCTGATGGAAATTGAATATCTTTACAATGAGAAATACCTCTAAAAATTAATTTATCTCAACGAGATTACTCAATTTCACTAAAGATAATGTCATCAAATCAAGTTTTCTTGGGTAATGTTAAGCAATCCATGCTTCCATACGTTGAAACTTGATACCCGCAATCCTCTGCTAGCAGATGCTCACAATCATATCGACATCCTTATTTCTATATTTTAAAATAATTAAATAATAATAAGAGGGCTTGCATCCTTATGTATACAGTGTATATTTTCCCTCCTTTGCAAGCATGTTTGTGTTGATCTATGTGTGTATGGTCATATATTCATACATCTATATAGAAAAATTACCTTCTATTCATCCACCCATCCATATGCACACCACCTAGCCTAGCTTGCTTGAATGCATGTGTATTTGCTTGCATGTGTGCATATTTTTTTTCCCATGAAAAAAGTTCATAATTTCATTAACAAAAACAAAATTACATTCCTAGTAAGCTTCTCAGCATGTCTTGATTGAAGATTTCTTCGACAGGATCCCTAATATCAGAAATCTATGTAATCCTATTGATATTTCCCTCCCCATCAGAAGAAGCTCCTGTACATATTTGCCTTGAAAAAACAGTCTCATAAAAGAAACTCACATTACAGTCCCAGGAAACTCATAGTACAGTCCCCAAAACAGTCTTAGCCGTTCAACCAAGTACCAGAGCTCACATATGAGCACCAACAGCAGTGCATATATCATCATTGCGCCAAGAGGCGCTCTACAGCCCAGTATGGGGGAGATGTTCATATAACATAACACATTAAAATAATAATAAAACATCAAAATAATAATAAAAAATAAAAAATTAATAATAAAAAAAGATAATATATATATTATATATATAATGAAATATTTTAATATATATTAATATGTTTTATAATATTAATATATTATAAAATATTTTAATATATTAAAAAATATATACTGGTTTGAATTTGTTCTGTTTCGATTTGCCCTAGCTTCAATTATTAGATCACGATAACAATGTAGTGGTTACAGAGGTTGTAATATATTATAAAATATATTAAAAAAATATTAACACTTTTTAATAATATAATATTTTTTATAATATTAAGATTTTTTAATACTTTAATATTAATGTATTAAACCAACATAGATCCATCTTAACCCCAGATCTATCAAGTATCGAGAGGGTTTCTGCAGCTCATTGAAGGAGTTTTTTATCTCACCAGTGTTCTTTTGACTTTCAAGGCTTATTGTTGGCAATCATAAGCCCAACAAAACCTAAGTTTGCTAGCCTAGCCTAGCCGTTAGGTTTTCTAACCCAGTTGGCAAGGGTTTGTGAAGAATCTGAAAATATGATGAACAAAACTATGATGGAAGATAAGCTTGATGAATCAAGCAAATATAGTTCCTGGAAGCCAAGACTTCAGGGAAATGAAGACATCAAAGAAGAAGCCTTCTTATTCATTTCAACACTCTTAGGTATGGTTCCTACTGATAATGATACTTGGTTAATTGATAGTGGTGCCTCCAGGCACATGACCGGATTTAAAGATCACCTGACAGATCTTGTTGAGAAAGAGACCAATCTACATGTTGTACTTGGAGACAATGGCAGATATAATGTGAAAGAGGTTGGAACTTCTACTTTCCAACTAGATTCTGACATACCTCTTCAGTTAAGTGAGGTACTATATGTACCTGGGATGAAGAGGAACCTTGTCTCCATTTTTGCCTTAGAAGACAAAGGCTACAAGGTTACCTTTTCTGAAGGAAAAGTTCTTGCATGGCACAAGGACTCACATATAAATTCTGCCAGAGTAATTGGTGTTCGAGAAAGCAACTTATACAGGTTGACTATCAGACCAACCCAAGCCCCGTTACATGATATTATCAACTTGAGTGAGCTATGGCATAGGAGACTTGCTCACATTCATTATAGAGCCCTTCCAACTCTAGGGAAAATGGTAACAGGCCTTCCAGAGATACATATTCAACATAAAGGTGTTTGCAGAGGTTGTGCTCTTGGCAAGAATGTAAAGGGGTCCTCCTTGAGCAGTGACAATAGATCCAAGGAAATCTTGGACTTGATACATTCAAATGTGTGTGGGCCAATGACTGTTGCCATCCTGAATGGATATTTGTACTATGTACTCTTCATAGATGATCACTCTCGAAAAAATTGGATTTATTTCCTGAAGACCAACGATGAAGTCCTTGCAAGATTTCAAGATTTCAAAGCTCAGGTTGAGAACCTGGCCGGAAGAAAGATCAAGGTACTAAGATCGGATAATGGAGGAGAATACACCTCCAAGGATTTCAATAATTTCTGTATTGAAGCAGGGATCAAGAGGGAGTACACAGTTCCTTACAACCCTCAGCAAAATGGGGTTGCAGAGAGGAAGAACCGAACCATCATCGAGGCAACCAAAGCGATGATACATGATTAGAGTCTACCTATGATTTTGTGGGCAGAAGCATGCATGACAGCAGTATATGTTCAGAACAAGAGTCCTCACCAGATTTTGAAGAACATAACTCCCAAAGAAGCCTTCACTGTAGTGAATCATGAGATTTGACACTTCAGGATATTGGGTTGTCCAATATACTTTCATGTACCCAAAGAGAAGAGGTCCAAGCTAGACCTTCATGCAGAAAAGGTACATTTGTGGGTAACAGTGAATCTTTGAAGGCATATCGGGTCTACATCCCTAGTCAAAGACAGATTGAGGTGAGCAAAGATGTTATCTTTGAAGAAGAGATAAACTTTCAAAGATCCAGAGAATCTCAGATGGAGATTGACAGTGAGACAATACCTTCTCCCTCTTCAGCAGTTCAGAGGGAGACAACCATTATTCTAGTTGATCCAATTGTTCTAGCTGATCCAGTTTCTCCAGTTGATATCCCCAGAGACATTGTAGTAGGCCATAAAAGGCTTGCCTGGGCTTGACAAACTCTGCAAGAGGCAGAGGGCCATGCAACTCCTCAAGGCACATCCCGAGAGAGCAAGAGACCAAAGATATTTTCGAGCTACTTTTCAGCCATGAGCCACATCATTGATACTGAGCCTTCTTGTCATGGAGAAGCGATAGGTCAGCAGGTATGGCAAGATGCCATGGCAAAAGAATATCAATCCATCTTGAAGAATGATGTGTGGGATATTGTTCTGAGACCAGAAGGGAAGTCTGTAGTAACTTCCAAGTGGATCTATAAGATCAAACATGCAGCTGATGGAAGTGTCGAGAAATACAAAGCGAGATTTGTAGCCAGAGGATTCTCACAGGTGGAGAGAATTGACTATGAGGAGACATTTGCTCCAGTAGCCCGATACACTTCCATCCGTACTATCATTGCACTAGCTGCATCCATGGGATGGAAACTACATCAAATGGATGTAAAGACAACATTTCTCAATGGTGAGATTGATGAAGAAGTTTACATGGAGCAGCAAGAAGGATTCGTGATACACGACGAGAAAACTCATGTGTTTAGGTTGAAGAAAGCCCTGTATGGAATAAAGTAGGCACCTCGTGCTTGGTACGAGAAGATGGATGGATTCTTGATGAGTTTGGGCTTCAACAAGAGTGCTGCTGATAAAAACCTATATTATCATATTGTTGGTAATGAGTGCCTAATCTTCGTCCTGTATGTGGATGACTTATTCCTCACCGGTTCAGAAAGACTTATTGCTGAATGCAAGCGAGCATTGACTTTCGAATTCGAGATGAAGGATTTGGGTATGATGCACTACTTCTTGGGATTAGAAGTATGGCAGAGGACTGATGAGATTTTCATGAGTCAAGGAAAATATACAGTGGAGATATTGAAGAAGTTCGGTATGACAGACTGCAAATCCATGCCTACACCAATGGTGATGGATTTGAAGAAGATGAACGATGCTTCTAATGATTCAGGTGAGATTGATCCACATTTATACCGACAGTTGATTGGATCATTGATGTATCTAGTTAACAACAGACCTGACATATACTATGCAGTGAATGTACTTAGTCAGTTCATGAGTCAGCCGAGACAGACTCACTGGATAGCAGCAAAGCATGTACTGAGATATCTACGGGGCATAGTTGGATATGGCCTGAGATCTGCCTCCAGTGTAGACATGCCTCCAGTGTAGACATGAGTTTGCAGGGATATGCCAATGCAGATTGGGCAGGGAGAGCAGTGGACCGGAAGAGCACATCCGATTGTTGTTTTACCTTGGGGTTTGCCATGGTTTCCTGGTGCAATAGGAAACATAGCTCTGTGGCCTTGAGTATCGCAGAAGCAGAGTATATAGCATTGAGTGTGGCTTCACAAGCTCCTGACAGACTTATTTGATTATGAGATGGATCCTACCATTATTCATTGGGATAACCAGAGCTGTGTGAAGCTCTCTGAGAACCTTGTGTTTCATGATAGATTGAAATACATTGAGATAAAATATCATTATATCATAGACATGGTGCAGAAGAAAGAAGTACACGTGCAATACCTTCCTACACATGAGCAGATTGCAGATATCTTCACCAAACTGCTTTACAAGACGAAGTTCCAGTACTTTCGTGAGAGACTTAGCCTGGTAGAGAATGCCTCCCTAGCTGAGAGGGAGTGTTGATGATTACAGCTTCGTGAGACATCCTCCAGGACACAGACTAAGTGAGTTGACTTGTGAGAGAGCCCATGTGTTGGGTGTGCCCATGAGATGGGTGTGTCGTTCCTCTCTGGACTGAGATGAGACGATGTGTGCCCCTGTATGGGGTGAGGATGCCCATGAGATGGGTGTGTCGTTCCTCTCTGGATTGAGATGATACGATGTGTACCCCTGTGTGGGGTGAAGGTGCCCATGTGATGGGTGTGCGTTAGACTCTTGACTAAATTGTTATGACGTGTGGTACAAGTCATGCCAGGGATGCTGAGGTTCTCATGCGCTCTACGGTGAGCACATGTCCTTGAGTTGGAGCCAGATGTTATCCCTTATCCTAGGGATAACTAAGGAGATTATGTCTCGAGGCCCACATGTCCTAGACATGCAGTGCCGAGAGCCAGATGACTTAAGCTTGGCCCTGGAGGGTCCATCTTTTCTTCAATGCAGCCTGTTTATCAGCATCGACAACATCCATCCCACCAGCCTGGTCCTGAAGTAGCAGTAAGCCTTTCTCCATGAGGTAATGAGTCCGGGTATCATGGTATGTGTCACTCTGATTTTTGAAGCACTTGAATATGTTGCACTAAATTCTCCTTCATTTCATAACATTTGCTTGGAAATTATGCTCTTTAACTTGTTCATACTTGGGAAGGTGACATAATGCCCTAGTACGCTGATTCCCCTTTAGGATGAGTTGCTATTGGGTGGGTCTATGAAAGGTCATCGTCCATTCCCTCCATACTTACCACTTTCAGTCATTGTTCCTTTCATCTCCCACCACCTTGGTTCGGGCATTGGGTTTGCCACGTTAGGAAGGGTTGTACCTTGCCGTGTGCGAAGAAGGGCTAAAGGCCCAGAGTGTAAAAGTAGTTGGCAAGAGTTAAAAGCCTAAATGAAACCTTTGAGATGCTTCACCCAGGGATTCCCGAGAAAGCAATAAAGCTTCTCAGTAAGAAAATAGGACCCATAAGATAAATCAAAACTCAAGGTACTAGTTGGTGGATGGGAGGTCTCATCGTGAGTCGACCTATTAGGTCCATGGGCATGTAGCGGTATGACACTACCATCTATTTGGTCACCTAACCAGGGTAGTGGCTCTTGGTGGCATAGCCAAGAGAAAGGGGGTCTCATCACTAGCCAACCTTCTCACTTCCGTGAAATGCTTGTGGGTAACACTGTCACCTTTGGTCACCATGCCAGGACAGTGTCCCTCAGGTTTTTCCTTGAAAAGAAAATAAAAAAAGCAATAAAAGGAATTGAATGGGATAGGAAACAAAGACATCCATGATAAGGTGCAACTCGCCCTCTACAAAGGCACCCACAGACAAGACTTACATTTCCCTTATATCACTACACCCTCTGCCCAAACATTTCCCCTATGCCACTTCACACACACTTACATGACCTAGATTGATTCACACCTGGGAAACACCCCAAACTTAAGAAGAATTAGCCCAATAGGACATCTTGAGACCTTCTCCAAACCTAACTTGTTAAACTGCATAACGTCTTTGAGTGTTTGTCTGGGTAAAGGGGGGTTTGATGCACATGATTGGGTAATTTGATTATTGGATGTGATTGACATTTTGCTATGATCCTTGTGACTTATGAGCCCATGGAGGGTGTACTTGTTGCTGCTGCAGGATTTTTCCTGGTGGACAGGTACACATGGGGATATGATTAGCTCGAACCTCCATGGGGCTGAAAGCCCACAGATGGATGTTGTGACCCCAGCTAGGGGCAGAGAGATGTCAGAGTTGCACCAGGGAGAAAGAAGGACTTTTCACCGAAGACACTTTGGCTGACCTAGACCCAGGGGGATCTTGCTCTTCCACCTGGACGTTGGCCTTGGGAGGCCCATGACATCACCTTTGTGACCCTAGACGTCACCTAGTGTCATAATTGGCATTATGGAGGCATTTGTGTGCTAATTGGCATGTGTGGCATCATCCAGGGGCTTGGGAGGCCTAACGTTTTGCAGATGAGGCCCAACGTTTATGAAATATATTGATGCATCTACACATATTAAAGATGCATTACTATTATGTGAGTTGTTGGACGGGTTCATTCGGGAGGCGGGTCCACAGAATTTTGTCCAAGTTATAACAAACAATGTTGCTAATTATGTTGTTGCAGGCAGGTTGCTTATGTAGAGGTATCCTACCCTATTTTGGATTGCTTGTGCTGCACATTGTATTGATTTGATTTTAGTTAGAGGATATGGGAAAAATTTCTTGTATTAAAGATATTATTGAATTGGTTATGAGCATCACAAAATTCATATATAATCATGCATTTGTTCTTAGCTTGATTAGAAGATTCACAAATAACAGGGAGTTGGTGCATCCTGCAATCACACGTTTTTCCACTAGCTTCATATCTCTTTGTCCTCTCTTGGCTTGTATGTGGTAGGTGAAGAGAATGTTCCTTTTAGATGAGTGGCATGCTTTATCATTTAGTTGTAAATCGGAGGGGGAGGCCGTATGTAGGTTAGTGTCATATCGGGAGATCTTTTGGGTGGGAGTGGAGGAGGTCTGTGCCATTAGTGAATGTTGGTAAAGGTTTTTCAGTTGGTTGATGGAGACAAGCCTGCAACGAGCTACTTGTATGAGGCCATAGATAGGGCCAAAGAATCCATTCGTGCCTATTATGATGACAAGGGGGATGATGGATTTGAGAAATGAATATTAATATGGAGAGTGATTGATGATTGATGGAACAAAACATTCCATCGCCACATTCATACTGCAGGGATCTACCTCAACCCCACATTTTCTTACTCCTATGGTTTTAGATTTAATGTTGAGGTTATGGATGGATTCCTCACATGTGTTTAGAGGATGGTGCCAAGTCCACAAGAATGTGTGGAGATTTCCAAAGAAATGGAAATCTATAGGATGGCTGGTGGGACATTTGGCTTTGACATGGCTATTCAGGATAGGAAGACCAAAATGCCATGTAAGCTTCATTATGTTTCAAATTTCGATGTCTCTTCGTAGTTCTTACTTTGTTTCAACTTTCAACTTTCAAATTTCAATGTCTTTTCTTATGTTTCTCTTATTTGTTGTAGATGCTTGGTGGACAAGCTATGGTGCAAGAGGTACCCAATCTATAAAAAATTGCCATTCGGGTGCTTAGCCAAACATGTAGCATCTTCAGGATGTGAGTGCAACTGGAGTTTATTTGAGAAAATACACACCAAGAAGTGCAATAGGTTAAAAATTTTCAAATTGAATTTTTAATTCATGATAAATTATACTTTATATTTTATGCCTTGTCACCCTCTAAATTATGTATTAGAATTATTAATTTATAATTTATGATCCCCATACAGGTTGGAATCCCAACACCTTAATGACATGGTATATGTTTACTACAATCTCCAATTGTGGGTGAGGTAGATTCAAAAGACACTCGACGTGGACGCCATTTCATTGGATGGGATTGACACCATTGTTGCATGGAGGGTTGAGACCGAGAAGCCTATCATGGAATTGATCCCTGATTGGTTACACGAGGAGGCAGTAGCAGGGAAGAGATGTAGAGGACGTGGATGTTCCAGAGCAGAGTTATCAGACACCTTTAGAGGAGGTGACTATTGACTCTGGGAGTGCACCAACGCCACCACCTTCATGGACTCTGACATAGCGAGTTGTACTTGGCAGAAGCACCAATAGAGGACACCGAAGTCTAGCTATTGCTTCTTCTACAGGACGTCATAATCCAATGCCAGCCCCAGGGCCTTCTTCCTCTAAAGTAAAAGCCATTTATAGAGCCATTACCATTGCCCATAAAAGGGGTAGAGGGAATTGTTGGATTATTTATCTGATTTCATTGTAGATGACTCATGATGATGAGATACATTTATTATATTTCTTGATGATATTTTAAGGCTTTAGAGTCAGGACATGATTCAATGCTGATGTGTGACGTATTCAAGTTTACTATACATCTTATATATCAGTTCCCTTTTCATATTTATGTGGCAACACATTTATTTGATGTTGTTGCTTTAGATATTTAAAAAAATTGAAAAAAAATGAATATTTTTGTATTTTTTTAATTTTGTCGACATTGTGCCTGATGTTTCCGTTATTTTCCCTGATGTTTCCGATATTTTCTTTTCCGGACCCTCGATGATATTTTCACCAACACGATGTCGGCAACACTGGTTTGATCACCCTTCTCCATTACCTTAAACTTAGGTCGATCTCCCACACCCTCACAATGCTGAGGAGTAGTTGAACCAACACCAATAATGTGACCAAAATCAAGCTACCCAAAGGTTAAACACACATCTTGGAGGACTGCTACCTCATCTTCTAGGGTTTTATGTCTCAAAGAAGATAAGTTTGGACCACTACCCTCAATCCCTTTACCAATGACTAAAGACTCCTTTTGCGTTATAACAGAAGAATCCAGACCATCTTGCACATTGCTACAATAATCCTAATGCTGTGTTAATGTCTTACAAGCTCCATCATGCAAAAATGAATGCGAGCCCGATGAACATATCTCCGGGTGAATGACCCCCGTGTGAATTCCTATTTATAGGAGAGAGCATTTACATTCAGGTTCCTGGAAGAAGAACTTAATTTTCTCTTTGATTATTCAAAAGTTACAATTCAAGGATTAAGAGATCTGCACAACTGGAGCATTACATTTCTTTTTGCATGCCTCTATGGGGTTTTCCCAATGTAGCTATATTAGGTGTATTGCTTTAGACTCTTATATAATAGCAAAAGAAAGTGAAGATGCAAGGTTTAGTTTCTTTGGCAATTTTAATCAGCAAAATTAGCAATCTTGTGGTGACTAGTCTGGATTCTGTATGGTATTGTAATCAATTTGTTGGTTGTTCTCTAAAGAGCCTCTTTGGATTATTTATTTGATGTTTGTTGAATGCTTCAGGGATCTAGGTCCCCAACAAAGATTTGTGCGGTTCTGTGGGAGAATTGTGGTTCTTTCAATCCTTGTCCTAGTTCTCTATCCATTTCTATGGGCTTGGACTGTAATTGGCAGCATATGGTTTACCAGTGCAAGAAATTGTGTAAGTCCCACGCCTTTCATATGTGTTTGTGGTTTTAATTCTGAATCATAAATGATGTATTTGTTTCCCTAGTTTCAATATGTACCATTCGATCATGTCTTGACGGGGTTGACTTTTTCATTGTATTGATACATTCTGTTATACAACTTGGCTATGAGTCATAACTGATGTAATGTGATTGCTGGTGTGATTTGTGCAGCTACCTGAAAACGGTCAGAAATGGGGCTTCTTAATCTGGTTGCTTTTTAGTTTCTGTGGACTTATTTGTATTGCCTGCATGTCTACTGGGAAGGTTTGTACAATAACTTTTACTGTGTGCACTACCATCTTGCCATGTTTGTCCTTTAGGGGATATGATATTTCTTCGGGTATGTTTTACATTTTTTGATCTATTTTTTTTGCATGTCCTGTGCCATTCTTTTTGTGATCACGTTGATGTAGTTTTCGTTATTAGTTGATCAACAAGTTCTTCTATGGAATGATTAGAGATGCATATTACAGCTATGAATTTCCATCAATATGGACAGGCATAGTAATATAAGCCCCATTGATCATGGTATTAGATTGGGAATGAAAAATTAATTGGAATATGTTAGAATTTAAGGGCAAAAAGTAAACTAACCAGAAACAGAAATAATTTTAAAATATTTTCCATGCACTTGCTACTGTAATTCTAGATCAGCAGTACATTAAAATTTCTGATATAAAAATAACATAAATCTGAGTATGACCTTAGCCACGCAAAGAACAAGATTACCTGATGTGCTGCTGTTACCCTCTTTTCTGTATGCTCAGAAAAAGCTTTAAGGGATCACGGATCAAACCCTCAGGGTAGATCTCATCATGATCCTTTGAACAAATTGCCAAGAAGAACCTTTTAGGGTATTGAACCAGGAAAACTGACCCGCTGGCTGAGAATCAAGATGCCATACCAACATCAAACAAAAGGGCTAAGAACAGTGTTAGAAATAGGGAAAGAAACAGAAAAATATGCCTTTTTAAATTTTTTTGTCAGCTAGATCAGCAAAAACATAGAGATCTAAAATAGAACTCTGAAACAGAAATATATAGTTAAACAGTAGATCTGAAACATAAAGTATTTCTGATTAAACAAAGCAGTTAGATCTGAACTGTAGATATGTTTCTGAGCAAGTAAAACAATTAGATATGAACTGTGGAAATATATCTGAGCAAGTAAAACAATTAGATCTGAACCATGGAAGTATTTTTGAGTAAACAAATCAATAGATCAGCTTTCTGAGTAAGCAAATCAATAGATCTGAACCATAGGAAACTTTCTGAGTATGCATAACAATAGATCTAACTTTCCGAGTAACCAAATCAATAGATCTGAACTATAAACAAATTTCTGAGTATGCATAACAATAGATCTAACTTTCTGAGTAAGCAAATCAATAGATCTGAACCATAAGCAAATTTCTGAGCATGTAAATCAATAGTAGATCTGATCCTTTAGAACATTAAGCTTTTAAATAGATCTGAGCATAAATAAATTAAGCTGAAGTGAATTGTCACATACCTCTTGAAGATTTACCTTTGTGTAATGAAGACACACATGAGGAATGTTATGCCATTGAAGTTATGCTCAGAAAAGTCTAGGACTCATGGATCAACCTCAATGGGTTAGATCTCTATCATGAGAATTGTAGGACAGTTTTGCCACCAAGGAGAAACCTCACACAAAAGACAACAAAAACCCCAACCAGAAAATTCTGGAAGCAAACCTTTATTTCAGTCACACACAGTGAACAATTTGCAAGGAGAAAAAGTGACGGCAGCCTAAGGTAATAGTCCAACAACACAGCAAGGAGGCCGCAACCCTAAAGGGTTTCAGATCTTCCCAAGGAAATGGGACGGCAGCCACTTAGGAGAGGGCTGGTTGCAGTAGACTAGCAGAGGGAGGAGAGGACGACAACATAGACTCAACCCTCAACACACAACTATCCTCAACATAGCTTCTTCTGGCAGCTACAGAAAACCCTTAACTCAGCAACAAAAGGACCATGCAACAACAATGAAGGAGGCCGAAAACTGGAATGTCAAAGGAGGCCGTAGCTAACTGTCAAAGGGAGGCTGCAACTAACTGTCAAAGGGAGGCCGCAACTATAGAAGAACCTTAGAGCAATCCACCACACTTGAAGAGAAGATAGTGAGTGACCGAGGAAAAATGAGGGGAGACGTTTCTTAAATAGTTTTTAGGCTAGGGCTAGGTTATAAAAATATAATTAATAAAATGACATATTAAATTAATATAAATTTTAATTTCATATGTCACATTTAAATATTAATTTATATTTATATTTTAATCTTAATAAGCCTTAAAAACAAAATTACAAGCCCCACTCAAACCCAAACTCAAAACCAAAGGGGTGAAGAACAATCAAGGGGTTAGGAGAGAGTCGAGACAGAGAGGTTTTCTTAGTGGCAACACATGTCCATATGATTTTCAAGTGACCAATTAACTTTATCATCACTGCATAAGGGTTACATCACACAATGTGGTCATGCCATTCTTCATGGTCTCTCCTAGGTCCTATGGACCATCCTGGGAGAGAGGAAGAGGATCACACATCAACACATCTTGGTATTACACCAAGATCTACCTGGTCAAAGATCAGGTTGCCCCAGAACATATCTTGGGGTCTTATCCACCAAGGTACAAGACCAAGGATCAATCCATGCTTTAGGGATGGGTACCCTGAAACATATCCAGGGGCCCTATAAAACATCTAGGGTCTTTACTGCTTGGTCCCAGACCAAGAACCCCAGTCATCTATTGGGGGCCCTCACAAGGGTCTTTCTGCTTGGTTCTAGACCAAGAACCCCAATCATCTACTGGGGGCCCTCACAAGGGTCTTTTGCCATGGCTCTAACTACTTGGTCCCAGACCAAAAACCCCAGGAGTGTACTGGGGGCCCTAGTCCACAACTAGGGTCTTATGCCATCCTCTAGTAGAATGGCTCTTGCAGCTGCATTAAATTCAACAAACATAACACTACTGTCCAGCCTGGAGACTGTAAGGAGGCCTCAAACAGTCCTACTAACTTCTGTCCAGAAAATACAAGAACTGCTGCAGCAATAGGCAGAAGTACTAGCAGTCTTTGGGCAGCCCTATTAAACTCTGTTCAGGGTACTAGGGCTGCAAGAAGTAGCATACACAGGGCTGCACCAGCAGAGATGAAAACGACATCAACAAACTCCAACAAAAATACTTAGAACAGTAAGGGCGACACCATCAAGTAGTGGGACAACAAGGGAGGCACCATCAAGTAGCAGAGAAAACCTTAAACCTGCAAAAGAATAAGTTCTGTAGCTAACTGGGAAAGACCCTTGGGGTCAACGACAGCAAGGGGGCTGGAGAGGGTAAGCCCACAATGGTTAAACACACAAAGAAAATCTGTAGAGACGGGCCGCAGCCACTTTAGCAGACTGAACTGTAGGAGCCGTAGAAACCTCGAACCAAAAACTTGGCTACGTGAGAGTGTGTGTCTAGTGAGAGGAGAGGTCTCTTCTTTTTATAGTTTGGTAGGTAGGTTAGGGTTAGCAAAATTAGCCCTAACTTTAGGGTTAGATTAAATCCTAACAATTTAAACAAATTAAACAATTAATATTTTATAACATAAAATATTAAATCTTAATTAGAAAAGTCAACAAGTCAAGGAGAGGGGATCCAGAGTCGAGGCGACTAGCAAATAACCAAACCAAAAACCCACATAAAATCTAAGGAGGTCGTAACTCAAGCAAGGGGTTGCAAAAGTAATAAGACAAGGTCAAGGGGGGTTCTTCTTTAATGGCAGAATGTCCACATGAGTCTCATGATATAACTTATAAGCTTTTATCATCCCAGCATAAGAGGAAGGTCAATGATGTGATCATGTCCTTCTTCTTAACTGCTCCTAGGTCTCATGGACCATCCCAGGAGCGAAGAAGATCACACATCATCTCAGATACCCTAGAACGCAGTTGGGGGCCCTATATCACAACTAGGGTCTTATCCACCGAGGTACACAACCAAGGATCAATCCAAGCACCGAGCAAGGATTCCTTGGAACACATCCAGGGGCCCTAGAACACATCTAGGGACTTATACCATCAAACTGCTTGGTCCTTGACCAAGAACCCCAACAATACACTGGGGGCCCTCACTAGGGTCTTTTGCCATTGCTCTAACTGCTTGGTCCCAGACCAAGAACCCCAGGAGTGTACTAGGAGCCCTAGATCTCAACTAGGGTTTTTGCCATCCTCCCGGAGAATGGCTTTTGCAGCTGCATTAATTTTAATAGAATAGAGGGCTAAACATTCAGTACATTGGAGAAGATATAAATAAAGTTTTAACAGTCACGCATCAATGGTCACTTCAAATAAAATTGTGAAGAATGGCAAAGAAAGTCTAGCTTTTCATGGATATTCTATTATATGACATGAAAGGCCAACTCTCAGGGTCTCTGCCAGTTTGAATTGTGAGTTTGCATGACAGAATGCTTCAAAGATAAAATTTGACATCCATCATGTTTCATGTGACTTGTGGCACTGTGTGAACAACTGTCATTAGCTGCTAGCTTCCATTTGAGTTATTCTTCTTCTGCTAGAAGTTTGTGACAGGAGGACATTTTTGAAGTCATTATGCTGCTCATTTTCATTATTTCTTGAGTCCAATGCATCTTCTAAGGATGCTATTTTCCTCCATGTTATACTGACATCTTCATTTTTAGCAAAATACCATGCAATTCACTTTGGCAACTTATGTGTTCTTCGTTTGAATGAACTGCACTTTTTAGCTCTTATTCCATTACTCATCCCATTATGAGTGAATCCGTAGCTTGCTTGCTTGTTTTCAGGTGCATGTTTTGGATTCCTGTAGTATATACAGTATATTAACTGTGATTGCCTATGCTTGATTGTTTTATCATTATGTTGCTGTTTTACTGCTTTTGGGCATGTAGCTGTTAATTTTCAGACCATGGTATGCAGATTCTGCACTCAGAAACTAAACCTGAAAGCCTAGGTAGATTAAATTTTAAAGTCAATCAAAACACTAGAACTGAACTACTTTAATCTGCTAACATATATCACGGAAAATAAAAACAGTGGAAATACACTAGATAGAACCACCCAAAGCTGCATCAGTATTCTTGCAAATAGAAATTACACAGCACATAATCTCAAAGAGTCAAAACAAAATTTTGCTAACACCCTCGGTGGTGTGTTCCTTATCCTTTATAGACTGAGGAGTAAGAAGGAAATACAATGAATCTAGACACATGCAAACAGCACCCCTGCTGAGTGAGTCAAATCCTAATCCTAGTAACATCAACTAGTCCGCCCTCCTTGCATGGACAAGTGTGCTAGGTGAAGTGCGCCTGAACTGGAAGATGAGCTGGAGTGTGCAAGCATGCATCCCCACCTAGAGATCATCACCCTCTACCTAAGACTGAAAACTCCCCAGGCATAAGTGCCCAACTGTCTAAGACATCATGCATGCTGAATACTAACAAAAGCAAACTCTGAAAATAGAATACTCTATTTTATACTGGAACTGCTAAATCTGGAACAGCATTTAAACTGGAACTAACTGAAGATGTAACAGCATCTAAATTGGAACTAACAGAAGATGGTGCAACATGCATGCACCCTCTATCACACTGCAGTCTATATTATTGTCACCTGTGCCCTCATTCAGCCTGTTCATCACTGCTGTAAGGCTGAAGGCACCATCTCTGCTGTGCCATCACTGGGAGAATCACTAGCCGAGCAACAAGTACAAAATCTAACAGTAGTCTTATATTTTCAGACATTTCAGTGTGAAATGATTGCAGACCATCTTGTTGGTTCTTGCTGTTCATTTTTGGCGACTTGTTTCTTGAAAATGCTAAACCAAAGTTTCCCTGAAGACTTGAAGGAATTGCATTGTTAAACATGTCTCAAAGATTTTCAATTGTTTGAAGTGGAAATCCGTATGTGATCTGAGCCAGAGATGGAGCAAGGTGGGAAAAGACTCTAGAGACTTTACAGAATGGATGAATCATGAAACACCTGCTTTCTCCAGAATATATGGAGAATTCCGGATAATTGTACATGGGAGAGGAGGTCCTGTAAAGGATAACATTGCTAGTGAGTGCCATGCACCTACCTATCTTTCTAATGTACACTACTATTATTTACAATCAATCACATTTTGGGATTAGACACCTACTTTACTCCTCCCCTAATTATAGCGGTGATGTGTAAATGAGCACATAGTTGCTTAAAACATATTAATACTTTACACTTAGGTTGGATAGTAAAAAATATATATTGAGTCATCATTCCTCCTTGCTTAGTTGAAATCGACCTTGATTTTTGAACTCTTCTTGACTTGAGTTGTTGTCAAGAACCTACTGGCTTATTGGAAATTGAACCTAATTTATAAACTCCTCCATGCTTAAGTTCAATTGTTGTGGGAGAAAGCACTATCCTAGGTTTGTATGAGGTGGCCTTTATACTTATGGATATTACTCTAAGGAGCTTAAATGACTTGTGGAACACCTGGTTTCATATATCTGCACTGGATGTCCTTCTTGCTTAGGAATATTGCTGTTAAGGGGTACTTGAATTGAGTGGGAGATATTGTTGAGTAGGTCCCTATGTTTTGGGTTTTACTATGGGTACAAACGAGTGATGTACTGACTTGCTTTTGTAGATGATGATGTCCTTGATTGAAGGGGAGGTTGTAAAGCCATTAGGCCCTTTGTTGAAAAATCTGTTGTTTGGTGTGCTTGCTTAAAAATGGGGCTTATGGAAAATTTGGAGGTATTTTTTTGATATATGAGAGATTGTTATTCATTGGAAGGAACTAGTGAAAGACACATAAAACAAGGGAGGTTGTAAAGCCATTAGGCCCTTTGCTGAAAAAACTGTTGTTGGGTGTCCTCCTTGCTTAAAAATGGGGCTTATCGCGAATTTGGAGGTATTTGTTTAATATATGAGAGATTGTTATTCACTGGTAGGAACTAGTGAAAGGCACTTAACATGAGGTATTCCTTTTGGGAAAATGTGGAGGTCCACAAAGAGAAGCATTGGAGTGGATTTGGCTTTCATAGTGCCACTAAGTTCTTCGTCTTTGTAACTCTTCACATTCATTTTCAGGGGGCTTGTTGACTACTTCAATGGGCAACTATGATCCTAAAAGTTGTACTAAATTTTGGATGGTTTCCTTCAGTTCTTGATCCAGATGGATATCGGTGGCCACCCACCTATTCCACTGGCTCAAAACACAGTTTTCCACTTTGGAAGTTTTTCTACGGGTTTTCGGGTCTTGAACTTCCGGGGATGTTTGAGGCCCTAAACGATGTTTTTTTGACGTTGCAGGGTCCAGGCGATAACCTTAGGCTTTGACTTGGGCTTGGTCGGAATGTGTAATACTCGGATAGATCTTTCCAACAAGCTATCGTGCGCCCCAAAAGGAGATCGTATGCAAAAGTTACACCCTCGGGAAGTTGACTTATCAACTACCCCCATTGGGGCTCACAAACCTTTTGACGTTTCATCTCTCGGGGTTAGGGTTTTGGATGTTTAGGGTTTTCTCATTTATGCTTTATGTTAAAAAGAACTTTGGAGCCTAATTGTAAACATCTTGCGAATGAGCGTAGCCGTCACATCTCTTCTCAAAGATAAGCTACCACCATTCTAGCGAGTTCATTTCGCTCTGTATGTTTATAGTTTCAACAAATTTCATTCATTAATAGAAATTTAGTAGAACTATATCTCTGCGTTTCTTGCAATATCTCTTGTGTTTTCTTATTATATCTTTGCCTTCATTTCGTTCTCAGCAAAATATGGATCGATGGTATCACAACAGTCTGCTCTTGGTCGTCTTTTAGTGCATGTCCTCGAGGAGGTCATGGTATAGAGAGTTGGATCTTGAGCTAGTTTCTCTTGAGGACAACCGCTCTCGCCAACCCAAGTTGTTGATTTTTACTAAAACCAGAAAAGATTTCCACTTCGTATAAATTTACTTCACACAGATTATTAGCATGGAAAATAAAATGTTCCAAATCTGAAAACTTATGAATGGAAATACACTGGATTTAATCACCAAAAAATCACAGCGTAATCATAAACAACACACACATTTGAACACAGATATTTCTAGGCAATGCCCCTGGAAAAACCCCGAAGGGAAAACCAATCATTGAGAGAAAATTTATTATTCTGCCTGTTATCGCACAGTTTGTAGTTTAGGTCAAATGGCTAAAGGATAAGGGTCAAACTGGCGAAACAGGAACCTTCCCCACCCAATGTCACCACAATGGGGAGGTTCTTTCTATTTAGGGAGGTTAGCCTAGGGGAGACGTCCCCGGTAACCTGGGGTTTTGAAGAGACTGAGATATAAGGTCAGAGTTAAAGTTTCCCCCTCACAGGTTACCACCAAAATCAGAAGGTCCGACTAATCAGCCAATAATGAAGTATAGTCCCAAATGAGAACACCTGCCCGTAACAAAGCAACAATAGAAAAATATATATGTAGGCTATATACAAAGGGTTAGCACTTCATATGACCATATGATATAATTTAAGCAATGTGAAGCAATAGATATCAATGAGATCAACGTTTTGTCAATTATCTATGGAAAGAGCATTAATTCATCAATAACTATCAAGATGACAAAGCCAACAATGTATTCAATCAACACTTCAATCAATAAATGCTTTAAATCATCACTCAATTGCTTGTAAAAGTCAAAAGCTTGTTGCGTCAGAAATAACCAACTATGACGTCAGTCTTAGTTAGGGTTAGGGTTAGTTAGTTAGGGTTTCAAGATTTAGGGTTTAAAGAGTTGTTTTGTACACTAAAGCTTCAACGTTGGAGATCAAATCAAGTGCCTTAGGGTATATGGAGTCAAAAATAAGGGCACAAGGTCTCGGAAGGATGATAACTCAGAGACTAGAAGGTAGGGTTCTATGGTGCTGCAAAGGCAGGGCCCTAGGATCAAAACCTTAGGGGAAAGAGGCTCACTCCGGTGTTGCTTAATCAAGGCCTCGTGCTCTTTCCTCCTTCTCTAATTTGACTTGGCAAAACGGCTAGCTTAAAGCATAAATCTAAGGGAGAAAGTGTTGCAATGACAAGGCTTTCAAACCCTAGAAGGTGAAACCCTAGGTGTAGGCAATCTAGGCCTAGGACGTCTCCTCTTTTCAACTTATAGACTT
>ML778996.1:195786-210126 GCA_009831015.1 Picea engelmannii
GCCATGCAACCAAGGGTCACTGCCCTGGCGTGGTAACCAGATAATGGCAATGTCATACTGCTAGATACCTATGAACATAATGGGCTGGCTTGTGATGAGACCCCCCATCCTCTTGGCTAGGTCTTGTTTTATTGTTTTTCTTCAGGTCCCTCTTGTTTCTTATCGAGAGGCTTTTTATTGCCTTCTCGGGGATCCCTGGGCGAGGCATCTCTAGGTTTTGTATCCTATGGCTTTTATCTTTTACCAACTGCTTTTACCTCCTGGGCCTTTAGCCCCTTCTTCCCATAGGATAAAGTGTAACCCCTTGAATAGGTCATCCTAATGCCCGGACTAGGGGAATGGGATAGATGAATGAGAGATAAGATGTAAAATGATAATATGGTGGGAGCAGACGATGGCTCTTCAAAATCCCCCCTGGTGGCTAACCAAAACCTATGGATACAAGCTTGCTAGGGCACCCCGTTTATCCCCCCAACCATGGTCAAGTGGGCTAGTGTAAGATCCAAGCAGTTGTCAGAAATGTAAGGAACCTGATGCATATATCTGAAAGTTATAATGATCAAACATGACACATACCATGATACCTGGACCAATTACCTCATGGAGCAAGAGTCTTCTCCGATGCAAGTCCAAGCCGATGGTGATGGATGCTGCTGCTGCTGACAGGACAGGTCTGATGAAGAAGAAGAAGGATGGGCCATGCTTAGGTCAATCCTGCTCTCGGTACTCCATGTCTAGGACCTGTGGGCCTCGAGACATGATCTCCTAGTTATCCCTAGAAATCGGGGATAACACTGCCCATGGAGAAGAACTCATAAATTTTACAGCAATTATTACAACATTTAGAAATCTGTACCAACATTGAAAATCTTGCTCAGAAATTGATGTATGGCTTGTACGACCTCCCCACCTTCAAGATCTACCTCGAAATCTATGCCCATCTATACCAAACAAAGCACGGCCTGTATGACCCAACAACCAGAGATAAATGCGACTTGTACAATCCAACAAACCCTCACAAGAGCAGTTGTACAGACTTATAATACGCTGCTGTATGGACAACAAGAAATCTATCTCGATTTCTCTGCCAATGCTGATCTTCACCTCAATTTATGTGCCCATGCTGTCTAAGAATTTGTGCCTCTTCCCTTCCTTGGGATTTGCGCCCTCTTCACCTCTTGCTGCAAACTCTTCCTCTCTTCCTCTCTTCATCTCTCCAAATGTTCTCTCATCAAAATGTGCCTCTCACCCTCCTTAGCTCTCCTTTTATAATTCCTTTAATGACTAAAACCATAACCCTAGATCTCCAACGGTCAAGATTAGATCTTGTCTCTTTGAGATCAACAATCGTGACTTAATCTCTCATTCAGATCACTTAAATCACTTAAGTCACTCAACTTTATAAAAAATCACAAGTCATTAAATATAAAAGACACTTTATAAAACACTCTATAAAGTTACTATCTAGAGGGTGCCGCTTGAATACTTCCACATGCTCGGCACCGCCAATGGAGAAGTACATGTCCGGGCGAAGAAGGTACTTCTGGAACCTTCACCTAGATCTGTCTCCAACCCCATCACTCCATCTGCTGCTGTAGCTGCTCTCTTTGAACCAAAAAGCTTCCTTGCTACTTGCACTGGATCCTGTGTTGAAGACCTGTTCCTCCTTACCATGCCCTTAGGAGTCTCCTCACACTCCTGACCATCCAATTGTGTCATCTCATACCAGTTGAGACTCCCGACAGTACTGGAAGTAGCCTCACAACCACCTGTCACTGAATCCAAGATCCCCTTGGGCTCATACACATGCTATCCCAACAACTTGTATAACCTCCCCTCTCTGACACCAAGCATTGCTGCTGCGTCTAGGGTAGATTCCTCTGGATATATGAGCACATGTCCACACTAGAACACAACTCCATATCCCTCATCCTCCAAAGTTGATACTGAGAGCAAGCTTACCTTTAGCTCCAGAACAAACAACACCTCTGCCACCTCTAGAGATCCTCTTGACTCTAGTTGGAATCTCACACATCCAACCCACATGACAGTCTGAGTCTATCTTTGAAATACTAAGGAACATCGACCTCATTCTTGTCATATGGCAAGATGAGCCATTGCCCACAACTCATGCTCGAATGTCCCCAAACGCTACACTACCACTGTCTAAAAGACAAGACACAAGAGAAAATTCCTTCTCAAACTTCTCAACAAAATCATCGATCTCAGTTGATGCTGATGTTGCTACTTGTGTCTCCTTCTTGCTCTTCTTCTTGTTTGGACATTGGCTTGCATAGTGGCCAGTCTTATGACATGCAAAGCATTTCACTTTGTTGATGTCCTTCTTTCCATCTCCCCTACCCTTCTTCGCATGAAGAGCAACATTCTTCTCATCTTTATCACCCTTACCTTGACTGCCTTGAAGAGCCTCCTCCCGAGTCTCCTCTTGAGAGAAGTCATCGCACAACCTCTGCCAGTCAGGAAGATGTTCTCGTGCCACAACTCCCTTCATGAACGCAACTCACCTCTCCGAGAATCCATTCAAACCTGTCCTCACAAGTTCATCATCTTTGACTTCCTCTCCAACAGTCGTTAACTCATCACAAACCTGTGATATTCTAGTGAGATATGATGCCACTGTGTCAGTATTGGACATCTTGGTGCTTCTGAGTTTCTCCCTCATCACCATCTTCTTGTTTTGTTTCCAGTTTGATAAAGCTTTGTCAGAGCCTCCCACATCTCATAGGAATATTTCTTTTCGAACACATAAGGTATGATATGGTCCTTTACGACATCCAAGAGCATCCTTTTTGCTTTCACATTTTTCATAGTGAAGACCGCCAAAAGCATTGGATTTGTGGGAACAACCTTGGTTTTCTCCACAATGTCCCAGATTTCGTTTTCCTCCAACAACAATGCAATCCACTCTTTCCATGGGCTAAAATTCGTAGCCCCGTCCAGCATGTCCTCAAACCTCAATCCGGTAGCCATCCTTGCCCAACTGAACAACAATACTTTTCCCTTCCTTTTTATAAGCAAAACCCCTGCAATCCCTGCAAATCCTTGTGTCAAAGTCTTTAGTGTCACTCTTCAAAGTCCCAACTCTGATACCATGTTGATTTTTACTAAACCCATAAACAATTTCCACTTCCTATAAATTTACTTCACACAAATTATTAGCACGAAAAATAAAATGTTCCAAATCTGCAAACTTATGAATGGAATTACACTAGATTTAATCACTGAAAAAGCAAAACGGAATCATTAACAACACAAACATTTGAGCACAGATATTTCTGGGCAATGCCCCTGGAAAAACCCCGAAGGAAAAACCAGTCAATGAGAGAAAATTTATTATTCTGCGCACAAAGAAGAACTTAGAAATTTTACACGAATTATTACAACATTTAGAAGTCTGTACCAACATTGAAAATCGTGCCCAAAAATTGATGTATGGCCTGTATGACCTCCCCACCTTCAAGGTTTGCATCGAAATCCATGTCCAATTGTACCAAACAAAGCACGGCCTGTACAACCCATCAACCAGAGATAAATGCGACATGTACGGTCAAGCAAACCCTCACATGAGCATCTGTACAAATTGATAATACATTGTTGTATGGACAACATGAAATCTATCTCAATTTCTGTGCCAGTGCTGATCTTCACTTCGATTTTTGTGCCCACACTGTCTTGGGGTTTGTGCCTCTTCCCTTCCTTGGGATTTGCATCCTCTTCCCCTCTTGCTGCAAACTCTTCCTCTCTTTAGCTCTTCAAATGTTCTCTCATCAAAATGTGCCTCACCCTCTTTAGATCTTCTTTTATAATTCCTTTAACGACTAAAACCATAACCCTAGATCTCCAACGGTCAAGATTGTTGATGTTTTGGTAGTTGCGGGAGGTATTTTCCTCCTAGACAACTTTTCTTAGAGAAGAAGAAGATTCCAAGAAGTCAAAGGAAGACCATTGAACAATTGAAGAACACCCCAGAAAAGGATAAAGTGAAATAGAAGACCACAAAAGAGAAGTCGGCCGACGGGAAATATAATTTCCAGGAAGAGAAGTCGGCCCCAGACAAGCACACACCTAGATTAGTATAAATACAAGTCTAGGTTAGTTCATTTGTACAACCACACAATTCTCCTTTTGTATTGCACACTAGGCAATTGCAGTTGTAGTTTCGCTATTTCTGGTTTCTGGTTCTCTTGGAGAGTGTGACCCAGTTGGGGAAGGATATTCTTGGTGGTTCTTGGTGATTTGTCTTGTGCGCTACCTTTGGAAGAGTTGCGCTAAGGTTGTGTGGCGCTGCCTAGTTGCTTCGTGCCAGTTACAGTAGCAGTTGCAGTTGCAGTTACCAGTTGTGCCAGTTCTGTGGTGCACTAGTGATGCGCCTATCTTGCGCTAGTTCTGTGGTGACTCTGTTGTGTACCCTCGCTAGGGTTTGACAGGAAGAAGAGATAAGTATTTGATTCTTCATTGTTAGTTTGCTCTTGTGATCAGAGCCCTTTCATTGTTGTATTGGAATATTCTCTCTAAGAAAAGTTGGCTGGGTTTTTCCCCGAGTTTGGGGTTTTCCCAGGGTAAATCTTTGTGTATTCTTGTGCTTGTTTATTTGTTGCTTATATACTTCAGTATATGATTATTGAATGTTAAAAGAAGATTAAAATGCTATGGTAAATCTAATGTTAATGAAACTAATGAAAATCTAACATGGTATCATACCAGGTTTCCTTCAGAACACTCTAATCGCTGGAAGGAAGATCGTGAGATTTGCCACATTACTGAGATTCGCTGTTGCACATGCAATTTGCTGCTGCACAATTTTCTTTGTCAAGCTTGTTGAGCACTTATTATAAAATCGATTGGGACAAACTCCATCACTGATCAACTCGCCCTACTCTAGCGCACCTACTGCACTTCTTAGATTGACTTTTCGTCAAAATTGAATTTTCAGGGTTTTAGGCTTGTTGACATTTTCCTAGACATTGAACCTTCTGATTCAGATTTCTAACTTTTTCTTATTGATGTAGTGTCTAAGATTAGAAGACAAAGTTGGATGATGTACCTGTATATAAGATGAGGGTGTTTGCAGGAGACGTACACTTGGCAAAAGGACATTTATCCAAGCAGTGACAGTAGATCCAAAGGGATCTTAGATCTAGTGCACTTAGAGGAAGCCCAAGAGTTGGAGGCAGTAGTGACGATGTCTCATACAATATAGAACAACTCAAATGGGACAGCAATAACTAGACTCCAGGTTTGCATATCAGGTTTGATATGTTATATTGCTGCAGCCTAAGTAAGTGTTGTAACTAGAATAACAGTGTTTAGAGTTCTATTATTGCTATTGCTATCCAATGTTTAGTAACACTTGAATATTGTTGGTATGATGATCATTAAGTAAAAGCTTATTGTTCAGTATTAATGAAGCACTTGTTTGCAAGATAAATTGATCTCCTCTAGGAGATGTTCTTGGTTGTTGACCTTGTTCTAGGCAGGTTATCTTGTAAATTCCATGGAGGTTACCATGGAGATGTTGTTTCTTGTTTCGGGTAGGTTACCATGGAGGAATGTTTGGTCACAGACTCACAACACTGGAAGAGTGTTGTTCTTATTTCTTGTTATTGTATTTTTGTTTTGGCTCTTGTTCCAGGCAGGTCACAAGTGATAGCTTTGAGAAGGAGCTACTGTGATGATTGTTCTTGTTCTTGTTTTTATTATTGTTCTTATTATAAGAGTATTATTCTTGTCTGTTGTTTTTCCCTTTTTGTTGCTCTTGTTCCGGGCAGGTCACAGGTGATAGCTTTGAGAGGGAGCTATAATGACTGTTGTAGGAGGCAACATATTAGATAGTCTTTGGCTGATACATGGAGTAGACTATCTAGACATAGAGCTGTGTACATGACCATACACATCCATGTAATGAAGGAGAAGAGGACGAAGTGAAAACCTTTTGGCAAGAAGGGTACTTTTGCGGGATACAAAGTATGTCATATGGAGATTGATTGTAAGGAGCTGAAGGCTCTGAAGATGACCGTACATATCCCTCTAGTTCAGTTGATCACTCTTCAAATCATCAGGAAGAGTCAGTAGAGCCAGAAGGGCCTACCCAGAAATCGTTGCAGTGACCAGGAAGAGACCAGTGTTGAAATATTGTAACTTTGAAGAATATTCTAATTATATTTGAGTTATTATTTTATAGATCAAATCGGATTGATCAAGTCGGGTCTTGTATAAGATTAAATCCCCTTTTGTGGATTGGTCAAACTGTATTTGTATGGTGGTATTTGTAAAGTTGGCCCCTAGTAATTATAAAGTGGTTTTAGCCACTTCTAGGAGAAGTTGGCTTCGCCAAGTGAAGAGACATAACCCTAGCGCCACCTCAACTTGTATTTATATGTGAGGTGGGTGTCTCATTTGTACACACTCACTCACTCATCTAGTGCACATATCTTGAAGGTAGTTGCAGTTGAAGGAGGGAGAAGAGAGGCGCATGCTCAATCTTGGTCTGTCTTTGGTGTTTTGGTCTTAGTCTTGGCATTGTATTGGCAATCTATTATTGAGGAAGTTTTTGCTGGGTTTTCTCCCCCATGGGGGTTTCCTAGGATAAAATGTTGCATACCTTGCGATTGTGTTTCTCTCCGTGATCCTCTTTATACTATTGTTTTGGAAATGCTTTGAATGCTCATGTAATTAGGAAATAACCTAATAACAATTATAAAAACTTAACATGGTATCAGAGCTTGATTGAATAGAGCATCTTTCACTGGGTATCTAGACGTCACTATTGCCGTACCAGAAAATTAGAGCTTTTTACCGAAGATAAATTTTTGAACAAAAATCACCTTGAGAAGTTCGCCCTGCTCTAATGCATCTTTTGGCAACTTGAGCGAACTTTTTGAGTGGCTAGATTCTCTGGAAAGTCGAACCCTATTTTCGACTGGTACCAGAAAACCAAAAAACCAGGAAACTAGAACCAGTAGAAGAAGTACCAGTCCAAAATTGCGCAGGTCAAGTTTCAAGGTGTAAAACTTGGAATTTTCTGAAACAGTGTGCTCCAACAAACTCGCCTCAGCGCAGTGCATCTCCCAGTTAACTCAGTTTCAATTTTTGAGCACTTTCATTTTCTGGTCATTTTTCTTAGCTCCAGGTCAAGATGTCTGCAAGCACCAAGCTTGTTGACAAGTTAGAAGGTGTGGAAAATTTCCGTGCTTGGAAGCTCATAATCGGACTCATTCTTGAAGAGAATGACCTTGCAAAATTCATAAAAGAAAATGTACCGGAACCTGAAGAAAATGCAACCAAAGAGAAGAACAAGAAGGATATGATTAAGGCTATAAGAATAATTGCAGATTCCATTAACGACCACTTGATCCCTCAAGTGTCTTCTAAGAATACTCCAAAATATATGTTTGATGCCCTAATCATAATGTATGAAGGAAAGAACATCAACTGAAAGATGAACATGAGAACCCGACTCAAGAATACAAAGATGCAAAAAGGAGAAATAGTTCAAGACTATTTCTCTAGGGTTTCTCAATTCAAGGAACAGTTAGAGGCAATTGGAAACAACTTAGATGAAGATGAACTCATGATGACAACTCTTAATGGTCTCACAAGACCTTGGGATGCCTTCATCCAAACTATTTGTGCAAGAAAAGAGAAACTCCAATTTGACAACTTATGGGAAGAATGTGTTCAAGAAGAAGCAAGAGTGGCCAACCGAGAAGCCGTCCTATTAAGAGATGAAGATCAAGCCCTAGCTGCTCATGCTAAGGGTGGAAAGGGAAAGTCTCATTTTCAAAAGGAGACCCACTTTCATAAAGACTCTCACTCTCCAAAGAGATTCCGGAAATATCACAAGGGTCAAAGAAAGGGAAAAGATTTCTCCTCCTAACAATGTTATTGTTGTGATAAGATGGAACACATTGCTAAGAATTGTCCTGCCAGAAGGGAAGAATACAAGAGGAGAAATAACAAAAGACACCATGCCCATGCAACTGAAGATGATGAGCCACCTAAGAAGTTAGCCAAAGAAGAGATTGAAGAATATGTTTTGTTTTCCTCTCTCTTAGGATCTGTGACACCTGAAGAGGATACTTGGCTCATAGATAGTGGGTCCTCTAAGCACATGACAAGTCAGAAGAACACTCTCTCCAGCCTTATAGAAAAGGACTCCTCCCATAAAGTTTCACTTGGAGATGATTATTAGTACCCTATCAAAGGATTGGGAGAAGCCACCTACAAACTTGATTCAGGAACTCCGATGAGAATGAAGGATGTACTCTATGTACCAGGTTTGAAAAAGAACTTACTTTCTATTTCAGCCCTAGATAAGAAAGGTTTTAGGGTTGCTTTCATAGATGGTAAAGTTCTTATGTGGTCTAAAGGAAAAACTATAGAAGATGCAATTGTTATTGGAATAGGAGAAGGTGGGTTGTACAAGTTAAACGGTCACTCATATGTAGCTTTGACTCACTCTACTGAAAGTCCTTGTGAACTTTGGCATAGAAGACTAGCTCACATCAACTACAAAGCCTTACCATATGTAAGAAAGGTAGTTATAGGTTTACTAGAACTAAAGGTTGATCATGAAGGTGTATGCAAGGGAAGTGCACAAGGAAAGAACATAAATAATCCTTTTCCAAAGAGCGACATTAAAGCAAAAGGAATTATGGAACCGGTCCACTCAGATGTATGCGGTCCAATGCCATCAACCTCTCTAAGCGGGTATGTATACTATGTATCTTTTATTGATGATTACTCTCGTAAGACTTGGGTTTATTTCTTGAAGTCAAAAGATGAAGTACTTGGAAAGTTCAAGGAATTCAAAGCCTTGGTAGAAAACCTCTCCGAAAGGAAAATCAAGATACTCAGGTCAGGCAATGGAGGAGAGTACACTTCAAATGAATTTGGAAGCTTTTGCAAAGATGCCGGGATTAAGAGGGAGCTCACCACTCCCTATAATCCTCAACAAAATGGTGTAGCAGAAGGAAAGAATAGAACGATTATGGAAGTAGTAAAGACTATGATTCACGATCAAGATCTTCCAATGCACTTATGGGCTGAAGCAACAAGAACAACAGTATATGTCCAAAACAGATTATCCCATAGTGCACTTGGATTCAAAACCCCTGAAGAAATGTTCATCGGAAAGAAGCCAGAAGTAAGCCATCTCAAAATATTTGGTTGTCTAGTATTTGTACACATTCCAAAAGAAAAGAGAACTAAGTTGGATCCTTTAGGCAAGAAGGGAATATTTGTTGGACACTGTAAGGTCTCTAAAGCCTTTATCTGCATACCAGGATACCATCATATTCAGATCAACAGAGATGTAACCTTTGATGAAGATTCAACACTAAAAAGATCAAGGGAATGCCTGCTTGAAGAAGTATGAACCCGTAAAGGAAGTTGCAGAACCCGTAAAGGAAGTTGCAGTTACCCCTGATGATGAGATTCCAGAAGATCATGATATGAGAGAATTTCAAGAACCTCCCCGTATGATGATCTCTCACAAGAGAAAGCCAGGTTGGGCGAAAAAACTTATTCAAGATGTAGAGAAGTATGGTGCCCCAGAAGAAACCATGAGACAAAGCAAGAAACCTAAGCCATTCTCCAACTATATGGCCTTGATGTGTGTTCTCGTAGAAAAGGAACCTACTTGCTTTGAGGAAGCCGTTCAGAAGAAAGAATCGATGGACGCCATGACAGAAGAATACGAGTCCATTATGAATAATGATGTATGGGAAGTAGTTCCCAGACCAAAGAACAAAGATGTGGTATCTTCCAAGTGGATATAGAAAATAAAACATGCAACAGATGAAATTATTGAAAAACTTAAGGCAAGATTTGTGGCTCGTGGATTTTCTCAAAAGGAAGGTATTGACTATGAAGAACCATTTACTCCTGTAGCCAGATACACTTCTATCAGAACCATCATAGCCCTTGCAGCCAAAATGAAGTGGAAGTTGCACCAGATGGATGTGAAAACAACTTTCTTAAATGGTGTTATTGAAGAAGGAGTATATATAGAACAACCACAAGGGTTTGAAGTTGAAGATAGAAAGACTCATGTTTGCATGTTGAAGAAGGCTTTGTACGGGTTGAAGCAAGCTCCTAGATCTTGGTATGACAGAATTGATAGTTTCCCGACAAGCTTGGGCTTTACCAAGAGTAAAGATGATCCTAACCTATACTTAAAGGTTATGATTGATGAGCCAGTTATATTGCTACTATATGTGGATGATTTATTCTTGATAGGAGAAGAAAAGCTCATCGCAGATTGCAAGAAGAAGCTCGTTGCAGAGTTTGAGATGAAAGACCTAGGCCTGATGCATTATTTCTTAGGTCTTGAAGTTTGGCAGAGCCCAAAGAAGATCTTCCTTAACCAAGGGAAGTATGCAGTTGAAATACTGAAGAGATTTGACATGTTGGAATATAAAGCCATGAACACACCCATGGAAACAAATTTGAAGCTCTTGGTTGATACTTCGTCAGAGTTGGTTGATGCTACTCTATACATACATATTATTGGATCGTTGATGTATCTAACGAATACCAGGCCAGATATATGCTTTGCTTTGAACACCTTGAGTTAGTATCTGGTGGAGCCCAGACGTGTTCACCTTGTAGCTGCAAAGCATGTGATGAGATACCTTAAGGGCACGTTGGATTATGGTCTCTGTTATACTGGAGATCATGACTTTAGATTGTATGGTTATACTGATTCAGATTGGGCTGGAAGTGCTTTAGACAGAAAGAGTACTTCAAGATGTTGTTTCAGTTTGGGGTCAGCCATGACTTCATGGCAAAGTAGGAAGCAATCTAGTATTGTTCTTAGCACGACAGAAGCGGAGTACATTGCAACATGTTTCGCCAGTTTTGAAGCCATATGGCTTCGGAAGTTGTTGATAGGTTTGTTCGATCTGGAGATGGAAGCCACCGTGATTCTATGTGATAACCAGAGTTGTATAAAGAGGACAAAGAACCTAGTGTTCCATGATAAGTTAAAGCACATAGAGATGTGTTACCACTACATTTGTGATATGGTGCAAAGGGGAGCTGTAAAGCT
Source organism: Picea engelmannii (assembly GCA_009831015.1). Lineage (NCBI taxonomy): Eukaryota > Viridiplantae > Streptophyta > Pinopsida > Pinales > Pinaceae > Picea > Picea engelmannii. The sequence goes on from ML778996.1 coordinate 206,858, forward strand.
CCAATATGTTGGCACAAATGAGCAGGTTGCAGATATGTTGACAAAGCCTCCGTCTCTTGTGAAGTTTGAGTACTTCTGAGACAAGCTTGGTGTAGTCCGAAAGGACCTCCCTTGAAAGGGGGAGTGATGCTGATGATACTATGGTATCCTGACCAACAACGGGTAGCTCCGTTAGGATTTTATATCCTAGGGGATTGATCATCCCTGGGCAGATCCTGAAGGTCCAATAAGGACGGTCTATCAGAGTACTTGTGCATGTATATGCCAGGTATGGTCAGTAGTGGTAGCTCCATTAGGATTTTATATCCTAGGGAATCTTATGATTCCTGGGCATATCCTGAAGGTTCGATAAGGACGATCTGTTCGAGTACCACGTGGTAGCTTCTTAGGATTTTATATCCTAGGGAATCTTATGATTCCTAGGCAGATCTCGAAGGTCCGGTAAGGACGGTCTGTCAGAATACCACAAATGTTGTTGATTCACCTGCCTCATTCTGTTGCCACATGTTGATGATGTTGTTGTTCCAGCCTCGAGCTCTTGATGATGTTGTTCCAGCTTCGTGTTGTTGATGATGTTGTTGTTCCAACTTTGTGCTATTGATGTTGATGTTTACAGCTTCATGCTGTTGATGATGATGATGTTACTCTAGCTCCATGCTGTAAATGATGATGATATTGATGATGAGAAAAACTTCCGATGATTTATAGATATGCCAGTTAGTGTTCTAGATGCTGCTGATGATGTTGCCCTCTCCTTCTCTTGATGATGTTTCATTGAGTCATGTCAGTAGAATACCCTTCTCGTTAGAAGAGAGTGTTGAAATATTGCAACTTCAAAGAATATTCTAATTATATTTGGGTTATTATTTTATAGATCAAATCCCCTTTTGCAGATTGATAAAGCTGGGTCTTGTATAAGATCAAATCCCCTTTTGTGGATTGGTCAAACTATATTTGTATGGTGGTATCTGTAAAGTCGGCCCCTAGTAATTATAAAGTGGTTTTAGTCATTTCTAGGAGAAGTTGGCTCCACCAAGTGAAGAGACATAACCCTAGCACCACCTCAACTTGTATTTATATGTGAGGTTGTTGTCTCATTTGTACACACTCACTCACTCATCTAGTGTGCATATCTTGAAGGCAGTTGCAGTTGCAGGAGGAAGGAGAAGAGAGGCGCATGCTCATTCTTGGTTTGTCTTTGGTGTTTTGGTCTTAGTCTTGGCATTGTATTGGTAATCTATTGTTGAGGAAGTTTTTCATGGGTTTTCTCCTCCATGAGGGTTTCCCAGGATAAAATGTTGCATACCTTGTGATTGTGTTTCTTTCAGTGATCCTCTTTATACTGTTGTTTTGGAAATGAATTGAATGCTCATGTAATTTGGAAATAACCGAATAACAACAATAAAAACTTAACAACCAACAGGGTCCCGTGATACTTTGCAGGATGCAAAGGGGATATCGACATTATGGCATTGATGAGCCATATCATGAGGATGAACAGATGGCTCCAATAGTGGTGAGGCAGGCGGCACCACCAAGTACCAACTCAGAAGGAGCTTGAGTTCAAAATGATTCAGCCCTCAGGATTCAGTAGGAGGGAGCAACCTCCCAGTACAGTCCATAGGAGATCAGACTTCAGAGGAGGTCAACAGATGCAGAGGGAGCAACCTCCCAGTACAATCCATAGGAGATCAAACTTCAGAGGAGGTCAACAGATGTAGAGGGAGCATATGGCTCCAAAGATTATATAGACTCGGAGGGAGTCAAGCTTCAGAGGGAGCATGCAGACTCAGAGTGAGCCTGATCTCAGAGAGAGTCAGTGGCTTAGAAACTTTCATTCAGAGGAAGTTCCCTCTCAGATTCAAGGGTGAGTGAGAGAATTCTTCCAGGACTGATAGACAAATGCCATGAGTTGAGGAGGCTAGATCATAGCTTCAAAGTGTTAATGTTTATGCCATTATTATAGTTCTTTGCATTTCAATAGATAATATCAACATAAGAACAAGATCACTGAGAAATACACATTCACAAGAGACACATCACTTATCCTGGGAAACCCTCTAGGGAAAGAAAACCCAACAAAACTTCCTTAATATAGATAGCCAATACAATGCCAAGAGATCTCTATGCTAAAACATAAAGTCCTATCCAAGATATGCGCCACTCTCTCTCTCCTTTGCCGGTAACAGATCAGAACTTGTCTCTCGAACTGAGCAAATGAGTGATGTTCAAATGAGGCGCTAGCCTCCTTTATTTATACAAGTTCTGGCACGTGTGAAGTGTCTCTTCACTGGCAGGGCCGACTTCTCAATCTGGGTGGGTAAACCCACCTATATTATATTTCTGGGTCTCTTAATTAACTGTTGGGGCTGACTTCTTATTCTGCCTATTACAATTGTCTTTTGACCAATCCACAAAAGGGGATTTGGTCCTATTACAATATCCGACATGATGAATCCACAATGGGGATTGATCCTATGAATAAAATATCAATAATAATAAGAATACTCTTTGCAGTTACATTATTTCAACACTCCCCCTTAACAAGAAGGGTATTCTTCAGCAACATCATGCGAGAGAGAGAGGACAACATCATCAACAACATCAGGTGGGAGGATAGCATCATCAATATCATCTTGGCTGGCGTATCTATAAATCATCGAAAGTTTTCTTTATCGGCAACATCGTCATTCTTGAAAGAATGCCATCATCATCTGCATCAATATGTATCAGTATAAAAATGATACCTCATAACAGCACTAGGCTGGCCCATCACAGTACTAGACTGGCTCTATGTCATAGCTGTTAAGTTGCTAGCTCATGCAAGTCACATATTGCTTTACGTCTAACAACTAGGTCAGAAGCAAGGTATACATCATCTTGCTTTACATCTAACAACTAGGTCAGAAGCAAGGAACACATCATCTTGCTTTACGTCTAACAATTAGGTCAGAAGCAAGGAATCATCTTGCTTTATGTCTAATAGCGAGGTCAGAAGCAAGGAACACACACATCATGTTGCTTGACGTCTAACAACGAGGTCAGAAGCAAGGAATCATCTTGCTTTACGTCTAACAGCGAGGTCAAAAGCAAGGAACACACACATCATCTTGCTTTACGTCTAATAGCGAGGTTAGAAGCAAGGAATCATCTTGCTTTACGTCTAACAGCGAGGTCAGAAGCAAGGAATCATATATACTCCCCCTTTCAGGGAGGGTCCTTTCGGACTATACCAAGCTTATCTCGAAAGTGTTCAAACTTTACACGAG
>ML778996.1:213728-235893 GCA_009831015.1 Picea engelmannii
CTTAGGGTTTTATGAGGAAACCCTAATTTTTCAAACTTTGAATTTTGAAATTCTGATCCAGGGGATAGATGCGCTGAGCTGAGGCGAGTATGCTGGTGTAGTCAGAATTTTGAAAAACCAACTTTTACCCCCTCAAACTTGATATGCGGATTTCTAGACTGGTGCTTCTGGTACTCTGGTACTTCTGGTACTCTCGTTTTTTGGTACTTTGTGAAACTAGGGTTTCATTTTTCGGGAGATCTAGCCACTGAAAAATGATCCTTGGGGGAGGGCGCAACTTTTTAGGTGGTTTTGGAGTTGAAAAGCTTCACTTTTGAAAAAGCCTAATTTGCAGGTACGACAATAGTGACGTTTTTCTCTTGCGAAATATGCTTCCTTCAGGTTGGCTTTGATTCCATGTTAATGTTTATGCCATTATTATAGTTCTTTGCATTTCAATAGATAATAGCAACATAAGAACAAGATCACTGAGAAATACACATTCACAAGAGACACAACATTTATCCTGGGAAACCCTCTAGGGGAAGAAAACCCAGCAAAACTTCCTTAATATAGATAGCCAATACAATGCCAAGAGATCTCTATGCTAAAACAGAAAGTCCTGTCCAAGATATGCGCCACTCTCTCTCTCCTTTGCCGGTAACAGATCATAACTAATTGAGCAAATGAGTGATGTTCAAATGAGGCGCTAGCCTCCTTTATTTATACAAGTTCTGGCACGTGTGAAGTGTCTCTTCATTGGCAGGGTCGACTTCTCAATCTGGGTGGGTAAACCCACCTTTATTATATTTCTGGGTCTCTTAATTAACTGCTAGGGCCGACTTCTTATTCTGCCTATTACAATTATCTTTTGACCAATTCGCAAAAGGGGATTTGGTCCTATTACAATATCTGACATGATCAATCCACAATGGGGATTGATCCTATGAATAAAATATCAATAATAATAAGAATACTCTTTGCAGTTACATTATTTCAACAACATGTAGGATATCTAAGATCTCCTTGGAGGATTCCCTTATCTCAGTAGACTTTGCTACAATAAAAGGACTGGGATATGGATTTTTTCTTAGTTCCAAAGAGAGCTAGAGACTACACAAGTTTTCCAGCTATGTGGCACTTATGAGGAAGATAATTGATTCAAACTCTTCCACTTTTGAGGACGTTGCTAAGCAATAAGTGTGGAAGGATGCCATGAGGAAGAGTCCCAGTCCATCATGAAGGATGATGTGTGGAAAGTGGTCAGAAGGGAAGTTAGTGGCGACTTCCAAGTAGATCTTCAAGATCAAGCATGCTGCAGATGGCAGCATAGAGAAGTATAAAGCAAGATTTGTGGCTAGAAGATTCTCCCAGAAAGAGGGAGAAGATTACGACGAGACACTTGAAGATTACGAAGATTATGACGAGACACTTGAAGATTATTTGTATGGGCTTAAGCAGGCACCCAGGGCAGGATATGCCAGACAATTATTTTGACGAGCTTGGGGATGGTTGCCCCTTGATATTGGGTGACCTGTTTCTTACAGGGGATGAGAAGCTCACATATGGGTGCAAGAGGGAACTCATTTTAGAGTTTGAGATGAAGGATCTAGGTCCGATGCATTATTTCTTGGGATTGGAGGTGTGACAGAGACCTGATGAGATTTTCCTTAGCCAAGGAATATATACCGTTGAGATCTTGCAAAGATTCGGGATGATGGACTGCAAGTCCATGGCCATACCTATGATGACAAATTTGAAGCTCTTGAGTGATTCATCTTCAGATTTGGTGGATCCCACGATGTACAAACATTTGATTGGATCCTTGATGTACCTGGTTAACACGAGGCTGGACATATGTTTTGTAGTGAACACTTTGAATCAGCCTAGACTGAAATATCCCTAATTCGGTGGATCTGGATCCGATCTACTGAATTTGGTGTTTAGGCTCTCGGATCTGATACTCTAGGGGTTTCTGGATGAGTTTTAGTGTCTTAATCTTAACATGCGTGGTGATTTTGCATGTGTGTGTTCAGATAGAATGAATGTTTTACATTTATGTCATGCATGCGAATAATAAAGAACCAACACAACTCAATGTTAAGGTTTAAGCTATTATTGAGTTTCATTTCATTTCATTAGATAACAATATCATAGATAGGATCACTGAGAAATACACAATCACAAGAGACACATCATTTATTCTAGGAAACCCTCATGGGGGAGAGAACCCAACAAAAACTTCCTTAATATAGATAGCCAATACAATGCTAAGAGATAATTCAAATAAATACAGAAAGTCCTCTCCAAGAAGTGTGCCTCTCTCTCTCTCTTCTTCTTATCCAACTACAATTTCAAACTTGCACTTTGATGAACAAGTGAGTGTGTGTCCAAATGAGGTGCTAGCCTCTCTTATTTATACAATTTGGCACGTGTGAATTGGGGTGTCTTTTCACTGGCTGGGCCGACTTCTCATTCTGGGTGGTTATAACCACTTTAATATATTCTGGGGCCGACTTTTCATTTAGTCCATTACAATTAGGGTTTGACCAATCCGCAAAAGGGGATTTGGTCATTTACAATACCTGACATGATCAATTCACAAAAGGGGATTGATCTAATGAATAATACATCAATAATAATTAGAATACTCTTTGCAGTTACAATATTTCAACACTCCCCCTTAACAAGAAGGGTATTCTACAACAACATCGGACGAGAGAGAGGGAAGCATCATCAACAACATCTTGGAACATTGACTGACATATCTATAAATCATTGGAAGTTTTTCTCATCATCAATATTATCATTCACAACAGAGAGCCAGAATGGCATCATCATCCTCATCAGCATGAGGCTAAGGTAATATCATCATCATCTTCAACGTGAGGCTAAAGTAACATCATCATCTTCGGCATGAAAGATGAAATGACATCATCATCATCATAATCATCTTCAGCAAGGAGCTGAAGTGGCATCATCATCATCATCTTCAGCAAGAAGCTGAAGTGGCATCATCATCATCAACTTCCGCAAGAAGCTGAAGTGACATCATCATCATAAACTGCATCAACATGGATTAGTATAACACTAATACATCATCATCATCAATAACAACAACATCACAACAATTAAGCTGGCACATCATCACAACAATTAAGCTGGCACATCATCACAGCAATTAAGATGGCAACACCACACAACGGTTACGTTGGAATCACAACACAACAATTAATCTAGCAACGCCACACAACAATTAAGTTGGAATCACAACACAACAATGAAGCTGGAATCACACGACAACAATTAAGCCGACATCAACAATTAAGATGGAATCTCAACACAACAATTAAGCTGGTATCAACAATTAAGCTGGAATCTCAACACAACAATTAAGCTGGAAGCACAACACTAGGCTGGCATCTTGACACAACAATTAAGTTGGAAGCACAACACTAGGCTGGCATCTCGACATAACAATTAAGCTGGAAGCACAGCATTAGGCTGGCATATCAACACAACACTACTCCCCCTATCAAGGGAGGGCCTTTCGGACTATACCGAGCTTATCTCGAAAGTGCTCAAACTTTACATGAGATAGAGGCTTGGTCAACACATCGACAACCTGTTCATCTGTGCTAACATATTTGAGCATAATGGCTCCTCTTTGCACCATGTCACGGATGTAATGGTATCGGATCTCTATGTGTTTTGACTTGTCATGAAATACAAGATTCTCTGGAATCTTTATGCAGCTTTGGTTATCACATAGGATCGTGGTTGCTTCCATCTCTAGGTCGAATAGACCAGTCAACAACTTACGAAGCTATATGGCTTCACAACTGGCAGAACACACAACAATGTATTCTGCTTTCGCTGTACTGAGAGCAATGCTTGATTGCTTCTTACTCTGCCATGAGATCATGGCTGATTCCAAACTGAAACAACTTCCTGAAGTGCTCTTCCTATCAGAGACACTTCCACCAATCTGAATCAGTGTACCCACTCAGTGTGAAATTATGATCTCCATCATAACTGAGACCATAATCTAATGTACCCTTAAGGTACCTCATCACATGTTTTGCAACAACTAGGTGAACATGTCTGGGTTCTACCAGAAACTGACTCAAAGTGTTCACGGCAAAACAAATATCTGGTCCGGTGTTCGTCAGATACATCAACGATGCAATGATCTTGTCTATATAGCGTGGCATCAATCAATTTTGACGAAGTGTCGACCATAAGCTTCAACTTCGTTTCCATTCATGGACTTGCACTCCAACATATCAAATCTCTTCAGGATTTCAACTGCATACTTCCCTTTGTTAAGGAAGATTCTCTCTGGGCTCTACCATACCTCAAGACCTAAGAAATAATGCATTAGGCCAAGGTCTTTCATCTCAAATTCTGATGCGAGCTTCTTCTTACATTCGCTGATGAGTTTTTCTTCTCCAGTTAAGAATAAGTCATCCACATACAACAACAATATCACCGGCTCATCATTCATAACCTTGAGGTAGAGGTTAGAATCAACTTTACTCTTGGTAAAGCCCAAGCTCGTCAGAAAACTGTCTATCCTCTGCAATATCAAGTTCTAGGAGCTTGCTTCAACATGTACAGATCCGTCCTCAACTGGCAGACATGAGTCTTTCTATCTTCAATCTTTAAATCAAGGTTTCTCATTACATTGTACCAATTTGGTACACTTGCTCAAAAACAACTCAAACTGCACGAACATGTGCTAGCTCTATGTGCTTTCTGTAAGGCACTATCTGTCTCACTGTCTGGGAGTATGTCTTCTACTCTCTCTTCAATTGTTCCTTCTGGAATCTGGGACTCTGCACCTGCAGCTGCTTTGAGGCTGAGAATGACTGCTTCATTCTCACTCTGGCTGCTAAAATCTGAGAGTAACTCCTCTTCTTCTATAACGACAACAACTTCGTCTGAAACTGAGGGTGGCTCAATAACTGATACTGAAGATAACTCTTCTTCTTTCATGGAGGTAACGTTATAGTTAAGTTTCCATGACCCAACTAATGTACTGCACCAACTGCCACTCAATTTTAAATACGGGGATTGCTCCCCCTGCATCTCATACTATATATGAATCATGGTTGTTCTGGTTGTCTTCATAAATATTGGAGCTATTTCTTCAATAAGTGTCTTGTCATAGTCTTCTCCCTTTTGCTGGGAGAATCCTCTAGACATACATAAGGCTTTGTATATCTGCAACATGTTTGATCTGTATAGATCAATATTGGAAGTCAATACTGACTTCTCTTCTCACGGAAGAATCCATATCCTAGTCTTTCTGACTGGCTTCCTTCTTTGTCACTGAAACAAGGGAATCTTCCCAGGAGATTTCATATCTCCTAGAAGTTTTTGAAGCTACGATCTAGTCTTCTCACGACATCTGTCTCCCAGTCATGGAAGTTGACTCTTCATTTGATACTTTTTGAGATCAGGCTTACTCTCGATTTCTTCTGAGTCTATAAGGACTTCATCATCTCTTACAGGGTATACTTGGTGTTGAATACCAAGTCTAAATACAGAGTCATGTTTCAAAGGAGATTTGCTTCTCGTTCTAATGTTCGGTCATCTTTGGAGCCTTCTGCTCCTTTCAATCAATCTTCATATGAGATACTCTGAATCTCAAGAGATAACTTCTTCTTCATCTTCTTTGGTACATGAGTGTATATGGTCATGTACATAGTGTACTTCATGTCTCATATAATATGTTGCCTTCATCAACCTTCACTATAGCTTCCTCAGAGTTATCACCTGTGACCTGAAACAAGGTCAACAAAACAAGAAGCAGGAATAGTACTCTTTTGATAATAGTAGATAAAGCAATAGCACGAACAATCGTCATAGTGGCTCCTTTAGAGCTTTCACTTGTGACTTGTCTGAAGCAAAGATCAAGAGTAAGAAATACAATACAGAATGAGGTCAACACTCTTATAGTGTAGTGATCAAACATTCCTCCATGGCAACCTGGAACTAACACAAGAGATTTCTCCTAGAGGAGATGTTAGTTTGTATCAGGCAAATGATTACATTAAGCATTTATCTCAATATGCTCACATGATACCAAGTATAATATTCTTCAAAGACTGCTATCTCAACTATAGTGTTTACTTGTAACTTGCCATGTGCAATTTCGAATATTATCAATTTAATCAACCTTGGGACCTGTGGCCTTGTCTTCAAGAGTGTGTTGCTTTTCTTCCAAGTCTCCTTCATTCAAGATGACGAGTGCTTTCTTCAACCTGTCTTTTTTACTAGGAGAATATGCTATCTTGACAGAAGGTTGGGTTAGAGAATAAACTCTATGGTCTCAACTTTAATCCATCTAATACCTTGACTCAGATTTTGACCAAAGGTTAGAATGATGGTCATAGCTACAACATGCAACACTGATCAAAATAATGTCATAACAAATAGATGCATATCAGAATAATCACACCTAGGTTGCATTATTCCTCTGAATGTGTTGGATCTTGAGATCTTTCTAGATCTATGGAAAGAGATCCCTTCTCCTGCAAATACCCTTTAACGCTTAACAATTTAAACATATGTGAGTACATACCTCTGATAGCATTTGCGGGTAGTGGCACCATCTGGTAGCAGCGACAACGATCACCAACTCTTAAAAACTTCAAGGGTGATTGCAGTTGGTACTACGGCTGATACTTCAACTAGTACTGCAACTGCAATTGATACTGCCACTGGTTTTGAGACTGCAACTGCAACTACAACTTAGGGTTTTATGAGGAAACCCTGATTTTTCAAAAAATTTTGAAATTTTGATCTAGGGGATAGATGCGCTGAGCTGAGGCGAGTAAACTGGTGCAGTCAGATTTCTGAAAATCCAACTTTTACCCCCTCAAACTTGACCAACGGATTCTTGGACTGGTGCTTCTGGTTTTCTGAAACTTTTGGTTTTCTGGTACTTCTGGTTTTCTGGTACTGGTGAAAACTAGGGTTTCACTTTCCGAGAGATCTACCGATTGAAAAGGTGTGCTGAAGGTGCCAAAGAACTCCTTGGGTTAGGGCGCACTTTTCTAGATGGTTTTGAGGCTGAAACTCTTCTTCAATAAAAAACCCTAATTTGCATGTACGACAACAGTGACGTTTTTCTTCTTCTTGGGAAAGATGCTCTCTTCAGCTTAGCTCTGATACCATGTTAAGGTTTAATCTATTATTGAGTTTCATTTCATTTCATTAGATAACAATAACATAGATAGGATAACTGAGAAATACACAATCACAAGAGACACATCATTTATCTCGGGAAACCCTCATGGCGGAGAAAACCCATCAAAAACTTCCTTAATATAGATAGCCAATACAATGCCAAGAGATAACTCAAACAAATACAGAAAGTCCTCTCCAAGAATTGCACCTCTCTCTCTCTCTCTCTTCTTCTTCTCCAACTGTAGCTCCAAACTTGCGCTCTGATGAACACGTGAGTGTGTGTCCAAATGAGGCGCTAGCCTCTCTTATTTATACAATCTGGCACGTGTGAACTGGGGTGTCTTTTCACTGGCTGGGCCGATTTCTCATTCTGGGTGGTTATAACCACTTTAATATATTCTGGGTGGTTATAACCACTTTAATATATTCTAGGGCCAACTTTTCATTTAGCCCATTACAATTAGGGTTTGACCAATCCGCAAAAGGGGATTTGGTCATTTACAATACCCGACATGATCAATCCACAAAAGGGGATTGATCTAATGAATAATACATCAATAATAATTAGAATACTCTTTGCAGTTACAATATTTCAACACTCAATAACATGTATTATGTGAAATAACAGGAAATACAACTGGCATGCGTAAAGCAAAGAAACTAATCATCAGCTAGATCTCGTGGATCATCACTGGAATATAATGCAAAACAATCTGAAATACTCGTGATCAGAAGGTGTGAATGAATCTGCAACATGCATGGATAGATCTGCTACATGCGGCTCCGGAAGCTCACGACAACTGCTGCAAATGACTGATATATTCGCCCTGGTGGCTACACTCGTCCGATCGGCCTGAAAATTGTCCCAAACTGTGCACCCTAGCCTCTAAGATCCTCCTGGTATTTGACAGATTGAAGATCGACTCACTGAAGATCTGAATGGACCCCAGATGAGATCCCCTGGGGATTTGTGCACCTCCTGGGCTATGGCAATGCGCCTTGATAATTCCATCATCGGAATCAGATGATACCTGTCTCAAAATGACCGCCCTAGCCTCCTCTGTAATGGGTCAGAAGGGTTTCCCTGGATCTGATCCGGTGGGCTCTCTGGAACCCCCGATGTACCTCCCCAAGTGTTGCGCACTTCCTCATTGACTGATGCGCACCAGTGTATTCCTCCGTTAGAATCTGATGACTAATGGCTCAAAAGAAGCGCCCCAACTCCCTCTCAACTGGGTGGGAAGGATATGGCGAGATCTGTTCTGGTATCGTCCAGCTACACAAAACTATCTCTCAAACCCTTGCGCCCTCACTAGCTGCAATGCGCACTGATTGAACTGGGTCTGTAGATCACTGATATGGCACGGTGAAATACCTGGGTGGTACTTCCGATAGGCAAGGGTGTGTCTTCCAACACCGAAACAGATTTGGTATGGTGGTTTCCTCCAGAAATCCACAAAACATATGCTGAGGTCGACTTCCTTCTCTGGAACTTGTTTCTCAATTCTCAAATCAATGATAATCCCAGAATATGAGCCCCTATCTCTCTTTTATATCCCTTTTCACCTTTTTCCCTTCAAGTGACTTTTAATTCAACTTCAATATTTTCTCATAAAATCACTTTATTAATTTAATGAACTTTTTTTCTCCCAAAAGTGATTAATTCGCCTTTATGATTTCTCTAGCCACTTAAAGTCACTTTTCATCATCCCATCTTGTATATATTTTCACCTTGGTTCCAACGAGCTATTACACTAAGGTATTTCTCCAAGAAACAAGCTCCAAATAGTACTTTTAGTGTAATTAATTAAAATATGTCCATCAATAACCCTGTTTTACGAAAATCGTCAGAATGTAATAGAACCAAGAACAAGTTGTGTGAAAATGATCTCGATGATGAATAATGGTAAATAAACTAAGCTGCCCCCTATAAATCTCATCCAAACCCTCCGAGCTCATTGATGACATAGTCTCATCCCTCTGACTTGACTGACTCAAACCTCCTGAAATGACTCTACCCGCATAACAAGGGAATTAAAAAATGGGGACATGACATAGACATGTATATTGGATAGCAGCAAAACATGTGTTGAGGTACCTACATGGTACAGTGGGATATGGATTGAGATATGTCTTGGATGGAGATGTGAAGTTGCAGGGCTATACAGACTCTGACTGGGCAGGAAGTGCAGTGGACCGGAAAAGCAGATCCAGATGCTACTTCAGTTTGGGATTAGGTATGATCTCATGGTTAAGCAGGAAGCAGACGTCAATGGCACTCAGTACAACAAAGGCAGAGAATATTGCAGCTAGTTTTGCAAGTCATGAAGCAATGTGGCTTTGGAAGCTGCTTGTAGGGATATTTGATCTAGAGTTGGAGCCAACTTTGATACATTGTGACAATCAAAGTTGCGTGAAGCTTTCAAAGAATCCTGTCTTTCATGACAAGTCAAAGCATATAGAGATCAAATATCATTACATCCGAGACATGGTGTAGAGAGGAGCCGTGGAGCTCTGATACATATCCAGAGATGAGCAAATAGCGACATTCTCACCAAGGCTCTATCTAGAGTGAAGTATGAGTACTTCAAAGACAAGCTTGGCGTGATGCAAAATTTCCATCCTCGTTGAGAAGGAGGTGTGGTGTTTCTCCTCTAGTTGGCTAACCCCTCTGGCCAAGGGTTCCCTAGATCAGTCATGTGAGGTGACTGAGGGGGTAATGCACTGCTGGATACTAGTCTTGCCTATACCATGTGAGGTGGTTAGGTGTATCACTGGACTATTGGGAGAGGAGAAACATCACATCGTAGGCTTGGAAACTATGGCGGTGACTATGTGTCATTGGAAATTAGTTGTGTGCTACTACGGTGGTTGTGTACCACTGGCAGTGATTGTGTATCATTGGACAATAGTTGTGTACTACTACGGTGGTTGTGTGCCATTGGTAGTGATTGTGTATCACTAGACAATAGTTGTGTACTACTACGGCGGTTGTGTACCACTGGCGGTGATTGTGTACCACTGGCGGTGATTGTGTATCACTGGACAATAGTTGTGTACTACTATAGCGATGGTTGTGTACCATTGGCAGTGATTGTGTATCACTGGACACTGGACAATAGTTGTGTACTACTATAGCGGTGGTTGTGTGCCACTGACAGTGATTGTGTATCACTGGACAATAGTTGTGTACTACTATAGCAGTGGTTGTGTACCACCGGTGGTGGTTGTGTACCACTAGACAGTAGTCATGTACTACTATGGCAGTGGTTGTGTACCACCATGACAATAGTTGTGTACTACTATCGCAGTGGTTGTGTACCACTATGACTTGGCAGCAGTTGTGTTCCATTGGATGGCATTGTATCAAGTTCCCATTGCATGCAATAGTGCCCACCATGATCAAAACCCTCTGCAATCATGCCATCATAAATACATACATTTGGCAAGCGACGAAGGGCTTGTCCGCCCATGTGCATTCTATCTGCGTTTATAGTGATGTAAATAGGGCAAGGATTGGATAAAACTTGATTAGACTTCACTATTTGTTGCAGNATTCACGTTTGCATGCCTTTTTTTTTTAAGTAAGAGTAAATAGATGCTTGTGAGCGAGATCTCCTCTCAAAGGTATCACCACAAACCAGAATCCAATTCAACAAAATATCTAACTTTTTGAAACAAGGTTTGTCCTTAGGTTCCATAGATCGTTGAATGCTTCTTAATGGGTCTCCATTGATTTTTAATGTCTTCAAGCATGGATCTTGAAGTCCCAGCTGTAGTTAACATAAATCCATTAAAAAGAAAGGTACTCCTCACATATTTGTCTGTGTTGAATATAATTTTTTCAACTCCGACAGATCCAATTATTGTAAGTATAGACTTTAGCACTTTGCTTCAAAATTTCACGTAAGTTACGTGACCCATTGTTGCTTTCTAGTCACGTTTCTCCTCGAGAAGATAACGATCTCGCTAGTCCACTTTTCCCATGACAAATGATCTTTGGAACGATAATGACTTCACAAGAGGAAATATTAAATATATGGTAGCAACTCGACGAGATTGCGCAAGATTTTGCGCAAATATTGAAAATCGAGGGGAAGCCTGGCAATGCTTTGCCGGCTAAGTACTGTTGACCAAAAATGTAGTCAACAACATGCATATTGCATGTTGAGTTGCGAGTTGCATGTTGAGTTAGCATGCTATGCATAAGCCAAGCCTCAAGGGCGAGTTGGCATGCAAAGTTTAGTCAAGTCAGGTTACAATTCGAGTTGTAAAGACATGCAGCCTCTTTCTAATTCGTGCTCACACTCCTCTCCTTCCTACGCCTTTATATACAGAGCTCGATGCCTCTTCATTACACACATTACTATACAATGCAAGAGTGAAGGAAAGGGGTCTGTCTACAGGTGATCAGAGAGTGGGCAGCAAGCATATGAGTCTGCTGTATACACAGTGAGCAAGGACAACGAATAAGTGCTGTTTATATCAGCAACAAGGACAGTGAATAAGTGCTGTTTATATCAGCAGCAAAGGCAGCGAAATATAGTTTACTGTGTAAAAGTACAGCAAAGGATTTTTGCTAGTACAGTCAGGTTTATAACAGCAGCGAATTAGTTGTTGTTTGCTGGTCATATAGTTAGGTATTTTCATGGTGGATTATTGTACTTGATCTTACATACTATTTGCAATTAAAGGAAGATTGTTTGCTGGAGTTTTCTCCCCTTTTGGGTTTCTCCAGGGTAAAATCTTGTGCATGTGTGAAATTCTATTTGAGTACCTCTTCTACTTCTGTTCATCATTTTCGTGTATCCATTTTGCTGGTTGATAAATCAAATTGTGTTTAAAGCGTTGAAGAAACTAAAGAAATAATCCGCATATTAAATCAAGCTCGATGATTTAACAAATACCTCCTATCGTGGTGCTACCAAAATGACTCCCTTTGAGGTAGTTTATGCCAACAGTTTCCATCAGTGATCTCCTACTTACTAGGCTTCTCTAAGGTTCAAGAGGTGGACAAAACCCTCACAACTTGTGTTGACATTCTTCATACCCTCGAGGATTATTTGGTGTTGGCCCAAAACCACATGAAGCAATAGGCCGATCAACATCACTCTGAATGCCACTGTGAAGAAGGGGATTAGGTGTTCCTGCATCTCCAACCCTATAAAAAGACATCACTAAAGGAGAAGAGCCACTAGAAGTTAGACCTAAGTTTTACGAACCTTATACTAGACTCAAACATATAGGCTTGGTGGCTTATAAATTGGCTCTTATCAACCATTCTAAGCTCCACACAGTGTTTCATGTGTCATACTTGAAGAAAATGGTCGGATCCAATTGTAGAGTTCAAACCAGCCTTCCCAAGTTGGATGAGGAGGGTTCCATTTGGTTGCATATTGAGGTCGTTTTGGACAAACGAGAACGCACTCTTAACACTAGCACACTATCCAGGAAGTCTCGATCCAATGGAAGGATACACAACTTGAAGATGCTACATTGGAACCAATAGAGATTCTCCACCAATTTCCTCATCTCCAACCTTGAGGATAATGTTGCTTTGTAAGGGGGAGCGCATTTTAGGGTCCCACTTTAACTCCCCTAGTTTGGAGTTTCTGCCTAGTTTGGGTCCCACTTTAACTCCCCTAGTTTGGAGTTTCTGCCTATTGCTACCTGGATGTAGACCAAACGTAATGAGCTTTAGATTCTGTTGGCTTCTTGGGATGGGAGAAAGATCCTTCAGATTTTGTGTGGAATCAAGGATATCTTTCTCTTTAGATTCTAGAATGCTATTGAGTGGAAGCTTACCTTGTCTTTCTTATTCTATCATATTAATATCACCATATAAGATATGAGAGAGTGAGGTAGCATGTAGCTAATCTATCCCAATAAAGATGCCTTTTGTGAAGTTAATAAGGTACACTGAATACTTCTCCAAGAGAGCAGACTGCTTAGAAGCAATTATTTCTTAAGGGAATGTGATATGAGGTTGCAATGTCACCTCTTCCTTGATGCTATATCTTATAAGGAGAAGGTTAGGCTCCTGCTAGATGATGGGGGAAAGGAAATGAAAACTATGTCCATATCCACATAAGACAAGTTATGAGTGAGTGTCTGTGTGTGTAGACACACACATACACACACACACACTCAAAATGTCAATGATGTCAGTACATAAGTCATCTCCATCCTATGTGTAAGAGTAATTTCTAAAAAGTTGGTCATTTTCTAATATATAAGATTTTAAATTATAAATTAGCTTATTGTGTGGTGTAAATACTAATTAGTGTGGGCACTGTGTAGCATCCCACAATACAACTACTAATTCTTATCATGTGTAATTATGTGTGATATCCATCATCTCTGACAATAAAAATGCCTTCTAATCTCATTTGAAAAGGGACCTAGATCATGACAACAGTGAATGACTTGTGGCTATCTAAATAGGACCCGATTAAATCAAAGCTCATGGAGATGGATTTTTTGCAAACTGGAATGGGTTGGGGATCTATATGTTTTTGCCAATTATAGTTCTTTAGCTGTTTGTGACATTCTCTGTATGTGCTTTTTTTCCTCTTTTGGTGCATAAAAAAATAGACATGAATGCCTTCACATAAATTTTACTGTTTGCATATTTTAAATGTAAAATGTATTTAAAAAAATGACACTTTAATTACTGAATCAATATCTGTATGTCTTGCAGTGGTTGATGCGGAGGCAGGCACATCTACAACGAGCACAAGGGTTTCCTATTTCTGAATTTGGGGTGTGTTCCAGGCTCCAGCTCCATTACATTTTTTGAGGAATTGTAGTGTGGGTATCAAGTTTTGATTGTCTATTGCATGCTAAATTCTAGTATTTCTAACTCAAGTCTTTTGTTTAGACTTTGGTTCATCATTCTTGGAGTTTTGTGTGACACTGAAATGCCTGGGTTTGAGCATTGCCTTCATTGTCTATGAATGTCTAATTAATATGTAACTGAATAGATTGGTTTCTTTCTGTCTATTTTTTGCTCCAAGCAAAGTAAAGTTGAGACAGTGACTTATTTATGCTTGCCGTCTTCCTTTTTCCCCAAACAAACAATGAATCTTTCTATTCTCTTTAGCTGTGTCAGGTGGATTTGAGGTTGCAATAATTTTTAGAAAATATGTTTTTTCGAGCTATTATTTCCATTTTTCAGATTGCGTAGGTTATAATTTACAATATATATTTGTAATTTCGATGAAAACATGAATATAGGAATCATACCTATGAATATATATTTATTTTTGTGAATGTATATTTATTTTTGTGTAAAACGCACCTTCTATATCTTCCTTTGTATTTCAGGTTTTGGTTGATCTCATCAGAGTGCCTGATTGGGCATTTGAAGCTGCTGGGCAGGAAATGCGGGGCATGGGACAAGATACTGCAGCATACCACCCTGGCCTTTACTTGACACCGGCACAGGTTTGTTTATTTATATCTCGGTGGGATTTTAACTTGTATTCTATGGGTGCTAGAATGGAAAACTGGCTGTTTGTGAAAAAATGAGAGGTTAACAAGGCATCCAATCATTTATGTATATTTTCTCTTCTCTTTCTTTCTCTGCACCCCAACCCTTCATATGTTTAAATAGCCTCTTTGTATTCATAATTTAAATACATGTGCAACAGTAAGAATTTATGGGTCATTTGTATGTATATTGATACAAACAAATAAAGAGTGTTTCTTGTGGTGTGTAGCATCAGTTCATATATACAATACAGAGCTTCTCTGATGGTGCTATGGGGTACTTACTGATAGATGGGCAAGTAAGACAGATGAACAAAACATTGATCCGTCCTTTGATGTTTTGACCACTCCACATGTAATTTATTTCCATATCACAGGCTGAATAATTTATTTCCATATCACAGGCTGAATAATTTTTTTCTATATCACAGGCTGAATAATTTTTTTCTATATCACAGGCTGAGAGTTGTTAGGGTGCGAAGTACCTCTCCCTCTTTCATGGCTCCTCTCTGTTTTGAGGAAATATACCAAAAGAATGTAACTTTCAACCCAAACATTAACAATTCTTTGTGCAAAGCAGAAATTCCAATATCAATTGAAATGTTTTGTTCATTGTACAGAGCCAAAAAATGTCCAGGGTCTATTATCCGTGCATGTGCTTGGATGTTGTTTGGGACTGTTAAATTTGGCAGCATTGACAGTCATTCTCCAATGAGAGGCCATATGGGCCACCCCGAGGCTAGCCAGGGAGATTTGGAGAATCAACCAGTCTTGTGAGGTATTGACAAAAGCCATGGGGAATGTACAACCTTTGTGAGTCAAACCAAAAGTCAAGACAAACGAGATGCTATGTAAGTTTAATGCAAAAGTCAGGGGGAACATACAACCTCTGTGAGTCAAACCAAAAGTCAAGACGAACGAGATGATATGTAAGTCTAGTGCAAAAGTCAGGGGAACGTACAACCTCTGTGAGCATAGACAGTCTAGTGCAAAAGTCAGGGGGAACGTACAACCTCTGTGAGCATAGACAGACTAGTGCAAAAGTCAGGGGGAACGTACAACCTCTGTGAGCCTAGTCAAGCCTTGTGATCCATGAGCAAAAGTCAAGGCATCTAGCAAAAGTTAGGTTGAATGTGTTGACCACCTATTTCGACTAGGGGGTCAACTCCATGTGCCATGAAACTATGTACCTGATGGTGCAACTAAGTTGAAGACTCAATGGTTCTACATGGCAGTTTTGGTCTCAACACTTCATTTTGTAATTGGAATTTCCGCTCCCCTGTGTGGGATAATAATGTAATGGGTCTGCATGGATCATACTCTAGGTTAATTACCTAGGACTTTTTCATTAGGGAAGTCCTTTCATCGAGTGTGTTTTTTCCTCGGGTAATTAATTTGGCCTAACCAACCTTTTTAATTTTCCTTGAGTTTTTCACTCTCACAATAATCCTTCAAAGTGGTGAAAGACGTTCTAATGATCGAGCCATATGGGTGACTAGTGTCTAGGAATATTGTAAATGACCATGCTACACATCTTCTAGAGTCTTGCGGAATTCCGTCGAGTCTATGTTATTTTTTTATAATTTTTAAAATTACTTAGTTAACGGTAATTTTAATTATTTTTGATGAAAAAATGTAAAAACTAGGTCCTTGAGATTTTTGATAGGGGTATTTGTACTCAAAAGAAATGTAATGAGACCCCCTACACCCTTAGACCAAGTTTCATCTCAATTGGACAAGTTTTGCTAAGTGTTTGTCCATGAGGAGTCCAAGTCGGTCTAAGACAACAATTTAATTGCTTAGTTTGACAAAGTAAAAAATGTCAAATAATTGTAAAATGAACAAATGGTTAGAGAAAGAGTGGGAGAAGATGTCTAAACCTTTTTCTAAGCTACCCAAACCCCTTTCCTAACTTTATTTCACCCCCCTCACCTAGCCATCACATCATTTAATCATCCCCCCTAGGGAAGTTGCGCCCCCCTTGGAGAGAAATTCATCTAAAGTAAACAATTAAAGGGGGAAGCTTCCTCTCTCCCTAAGTGCGCCCCCTTTTGTCTAATTTGCTGTTGGATAAAGTAAAAAAGGTGCCACCTCACCCTCCACTCATGTACCAAAACCCTAAAAGTTGCGCCCCCTCCTTGAGATGCTCAATATTTCTTAGAAAGTGACACTTGGAAATCATTCAAGAGGGGTCACTTTTGGCTCCCAAGTATAAATAAAGGTCTTCCCCTCATTTCACATCTATTCTTAGTGTAGTGTTATTATGCCAAAATCTCTCCTCTCCCACTCTTTGCTCTTGCTCTCTTTTGCTCTTGTTCTTCTCTCAAACTTGTGGCAAGTATTTGCTCAAGCTTGCTATTGAATAAATGAAATCTTTGGAGGACATATGGTGTTGGGACTTTTCTTGGTGTTATTTCTTTGATGAGGTGATCTTGTTCTTTTATTTTCTTCTTATGCATGCATAGCTTAGAGATTTATAGTAGAAATACTAAGCAAAATATTTTTCTTGGATAGGTTTGTGATAGTAGTATCATAGATCTAGTGAACTTCTAGTTATTTATTTCAAAGTATTTTGATTTAATATCTAGATCTACTCACTTCCTATTGTTTCTTGTAGCTTAGCATTGGAGATTTGCAAGATTATCTAGGGTTTAATGAGAAGATTTCAGATCTGGAAATCTTCCATTTGACTCACATTTACTCTCTAATATTTTCTGTTTCAATTTTCTGTTCATTTCCATTAATTTTTTGGCATTCTAACATGTTAGGATAGGTCATTTATATACTTATTACTTGCTGATTTTTTTGCAGAAATTTTCTGTTGTTACTAACAATTTTTTTTGAGTTTTTGTCACATTTTGCAGCATTTCCAGCAAGCTTTTGCTTGCTAGTTTTTTGCAGGTTGGTGACATTAGAGAGGAGGTACAACCATATTGGGGCATCTAGACATCAAGCAAAGACCTCCCAAGTTGGGATAACTATTACCCAACTTATTTCTCTCTTCTAGTCATTGTAAACTAGCCCAAAGATAGTCTCTTGGGCTTGCACTTCTCCAAGTTATTTAATTCTCTGCAAGTTAATTTTTTATTCTTTGCCTGCACCTAGCATAGTGTTTGGCCAAGAAAAACATGCTAAATCGTATGACTAGTTGCTAGAGTTTATTTTCAACATTGTTTTATTTCAAGTTTTGCCCCACTTGTCCTTAAGACAAGGTTGTGTGGCTAGGATCCATATTTTATTTTCAAGTCATTTACGTGCTTTATTTTTCACCCACTTGGGCACAAAGCCGGTTGGCTTTGTCCTCCACCTTGTGCACTTGTTGTGGTTGCAAGTATCTTAGGTTTATTTTCAAGTCTTTACTTCTTAATTGTTTGCCTACACCTAGCATAGTGTTTGGCCAAGCCAACCATGCTAAATCATAAGGCTAGGTAGATAGTTGATGGTTATTTGCTTCTAGTTCCAAGCTCATGTGATTATCTTTAGATCTTAGAGGATCATCTTTTATTTGTTTATCCCATGGAGGCATAGCTCATTTACTTGCAATTCATTTCGTTTCAAGCATTTAATTTCCTTTCAAGTTCTTGCAATCTAATTTTCTTACAAGCTCTTGTAATTTACTTTTTGTCAAGCACTTTTACTTTCAAACACTTAACTTAATCAATACTTAAGAGGTTCAATTTATCCTAGATCCATAGGGGTTCAATAAACTAGTTTAATTAGAGCACCTACTACTATCCCAACTTTGCTATCAAAAAGGGATCTTGTGGAGGCGGCAGGGGGTGCTAGATCAGGGATGGTCTCACGACACTAGGTGTCCCCCTTGTTGAGCACCCTTGTTTCCCGGATTGACCTGTGGAGCTAGGGTAAGGCCTTGTTTGCCTTACTTATTGAGCAGACAACAGTCCTTTTGGCACAAGCGGGGAGAGTTTTAGGGAAGTCACATAGTTTAGGATTCATTTTCACTTAATCAACCTAACTAATCGTAAAATTTATCCACAAGTAACCTTGCTACAATTTCATTTCACTTTCACTTTCATGGTTCATGCTCTTTAATTTTTGCAAGTACTTTACTCTTAGTTATCTTTCAAGCAAATTTTTGAGCATTGTGGATGGTTAAACTAGTAATTTAGAAGTTGCGCATCTTTTGCCCGTGGAGGCTTCTTTTCATGCTTTATCTCCTTCCTCTTTGAGTTGCACACTTTTAGCCCGTGGAGGCTCTCTCTCTTGGTATCTTTTATCTATTTTGAAGTTGTGCATTGGAGCCATTGAGTAACCCCTTGAAATTGCGCACCTCTTGGGGCACTTCACTGTTTGGGTTTGATTTGTTGTGTTGTGTTGTGGATGCTATCTTGAGTTATCTTTCTCCCTTCTCCTGCACATTCAAATCAAGTTAGTTAGATCTAGCTAAGTGCTTGCTTATTTAATTTGTCAATAGTTGTATATTGTTGTATCACTTACTCATTCTTTGCATTCTTATCTGTGTAGATAGTTGTTTATTTCATTGTATTTAATTCAATTGTTAAGTTTTGCAAAGTAATTCTTTTGTATCTAGTTGTAATCTTTTGTAAAGTCTTATCTCTTGTTGTAACTTTAGTTGACCCCTTTGTCCAACCTTAGGCACTAGTCTTAGTTGTCTTAGGGAAAGGCTTGACTTTGCATTGAAAGGTTTGCACTTACATTGTTTGCCTCTCATATAGGCTAGATTCCCCAACCTTTAACTAATTAAAATTAACTCCTAGAATTAATCTTTTAACTCACATAGTAACTAAGGTCTACCCCCCTTGGCTTCCCTGGGAGTAAGCCTAGACGAAAGAAGTTCAAGTTGAGTTGACAGTGGGCTTGAACTTAGGCATTGTGCCTCCAAGGATACACTAAGTGGATTGGACTTAGTCCACGTTAGCAAGTGTGTATAAGGACGACAACAGAACGCAAAATTCATATGAGCTAGAAACAAACGATTTTCCTGATATTGCAAATGATGTAAATGTATTGATCTAGTGCGTTGGCACGTGTAACATTATCCACCATGAAGAGAAATTTGAGTTGCCATGATAAGAGTCGATTTGAATGAGTTGTTAAACTCATGTTGTAAAGAGTCGAGTTGTAAAAGTCAAAGTTGCATGTCTAGGTCAAAGTCAAGGTTGTCAAGTTTGTCGCATGTCGCAAGTTGCATGACATGCATTGCATGCATGTCTAGTTGCATGTTGCATGCATGACATGCATTGCATGCATGCTGAGTTAGTTCACATGCATTGTCAAGTCAAGGGCGAGTTGTAACTGAAGTCTCAAGTCAAGTTCTATTTTCGAACTCATGTCCAAGGTCTATTTTTTGAAGTGTAAAGTCAAGTTAGGAAAGCATGCATTCAAGCTCCTAATTCGAGCCTTCCTCCTTCATCTCTCCATGCCTTTATATGAAGAGGTCGACCCTCATTCTAGATACAAGGTTTTGGAGCGTGTGGGTGAGCAACAAGTGTGTTATACAATGTTTTGGAGCGTGTGGGTGAGTAGCAAGTGTGTTATACAATGTTTTGGAGCGTGTGGGTGAGCAGCAAGTGTGTTATACAATGTGAGGGAGACAAAGCTAGCTGGCTGCACGTGTATATCAGTTAGCAGGTAGCGTAAATCAATTAGAAAAGCAACGTATATTCCTATTAAGAAAGGACAACATAACAGTCAAAGAAAGGACAGCATAATAGTCAAGGAAATGACAACATAACAGTAAAAGAAAGACAACATATCAGTCAAGAAAGACAACGTATATCCCAGTAGGTGAGGCTGCATATCAGTTCTGTAAAGGACAACAAAGCAACACCTAGGCAGTGCATGGAATCTTCCACAGTGTTGGTCAATAACAAGAGATTATATCAGCCAAGTCTCTCTACTTCTACAAGGTCTTACAGTCTGGTCTAAGTCGTCTTGGCAAGCTCATTTAAGATCAGATTTTTCATGGTGGATATTTGTAAGTGATCATACATTATTAATGCAATAAAGGAAGATTGTTTGCTGGGGTTTTTCTCCCTGTACAGGGTTTCCTTAGGGTATATGGGTTGTTGATGTGCATGCTTATACATCTACATGGTTATTTTTATTCAATTATGATTCTATATTGTTGAATTATATTAAGCTGGAATCAAAGTGTTGAAGAATTTAAAGAAATAATCCGCATAAGAAATCAAGCTCATAATTTAACATGGTATCAGAGCTTAGGGTGTGTTAAACTTATTGAAGTGCAACAACAGGTACACACAGATCCAAACAAGCTTGATTAAGTTTCCAGTGTGAGGTCCATGACATCCTCCATTTTAGTCAGGGCTGAGGATAGGCTTGAAGGAGCTGCCAACTTCAATGTGTGGAAGCTCCGGATAACAAATATTTTGCAGGAGCATGATCTTGAGCAGTATGTGATCACAGTGGTGGAGGAACCCACTACTAATGCAGGAAGAGTGGCCTTCAGTAAGAGTCAAGCAAAAGCCAAGCGAATCATCTTTGACTCCGTCAAAGACAGTATAATGCCAACGATGACTTCGTTAATGGATGCCAAGGACTGTATGGATACCTTGGTGAATTTGTATGAGAAACAGGCTCCAAGTCAGAAGAGGACACTTAAGCACAAGCTTAAGTATTTGAAGATGGAGAAATGTGAATTAGTAGCTTCTTTCGATTCTAGGATAGCTCAGATCAGAGATCAACTTTTGGTCACAGGGGTCACAGTGGACGATGATGACTTAATGCAAACCATATTTGATGGTCTTCCTTCTTCATGGGAGACCTTCTTATCCAGTGTGAGTGGGAGAGATATTCAACCCATGTTTGAGAGGTTATGGCATGATTGCCTCCAAGAGGAGAGTCACACTGCTACCAGGAGTGAGCCAACCAAAGAAGAGCATTCAACATTAGCATCAAGATTCAAGGGAAAGAAGAAAGTCACTTTCCATAAAGGATCTCAAAGGCAAAAGTATTGATACATCTAAGATTAAATGCTTTAGTTGCAATAAGTTGGGTCATTTTGCTAGAGACTGCTGGTATAGGAAGAAAAATCCAAGGAAAGGGAAACATCATGCTTCAACTGCTGAGGATGATGAATCCAAAAGAAAACAAAAAAGTCCTCCTAATGAGAGAGAAAACAAAAAATAACATTACCTGGTTTCTGTCTTATCCAGTTCAGTTTTCACGGGGCCGAAAACTTGGTTAGTAGACAATGGTGCATCAAAGCACATGACAGGGTACAAGGAGATCCTCTCAGATTGCAAGACAAAATCTTTTGCAGAGCAGGTTGAGCTTGGGGATGACAAATGGGGAGCATGCTCTATCTCCTTTAGATTGGAATCTGGGGCTAGACTTCATGTTGATGAAGTATTATATGTTTCGGGGCTCAAGAAGAATCTTCTATCAGTTGCAACCCTCGAGGACAAGGGATATTGGGTGATCTTCAAGGACAGGAAGGCACTACTGTGGGCTAAAGGTAGCCACTTGAGTACAACAGAACCCATTGGGACTC
>ML778996.1:279243-301549 GCA_009831015.1 Picea engelmannii
GAGAGATTACACTGACTACAATGCAAAAATAACATATCCAAATAAAACCAAATATATCATACAATCATGATCAATTATCATATCATCATCTATCCATCAAGATTTAAACCTGTGATGGGCCATGGCATGAAATTATGATTCATGAACCAAAATGAACAAAGGTTTTCAAACAGTAAATTGTCCAATGTCAAGATTCAAGATGCAGAGGCGACTCTGAAATCATATGACTTGGCGGTTTTATGTTGACACAGTTGGTCCTACTAAAACATGCCAGTTCCTACTAAAGCTTGGCAGTTCTTACTGAAACTTGATGGGTTTAGGGGGGTTTGTGTGGGTCAACCTAGCTTTGGGTCAAACTCATTGGGTTGGGTCAAATTGACTTGTCGAGGGTGGAGAGTTAAGTAGATTCGTGAGTCTACCCATAGAGTCCTGTGACTATGGTACTACCCACATTGGCACAACTCTTGAGTCTTTTACCATTTGATCACAATACCTATGAAATACATATTTTTTGAAGTTATGGCCTTTCAGTTGTAGCTGCCAGCTAACCAACCTAGTAATCACCATCCGATTAGCCTGTTATTGGTTAATTCTTTTTGTTCCTGATATTTTATGCTTGATTGGTTTTACCTGCTTGCTGTTTGGTCATCTATCAGTGTGCTTCCATCACTTGTACCTTTAGCTGTATCGAGTTGCCTCTTGGTTTAAGATATTGCTTCCAGTTGCTCTATTGGCTATATTCTAGTTTAACTTCCTAGAACTGCTTTCACATTAAACTGCTCTATCCCAGACCTGGTCCATCATCTCCGTTTTGGAGTCATCACACTAAGAAAAAATATTGCAAATTTTGATGCTTGAGATTTGCAATGACCAGTCTTAGCACTTGAACCCTTGGTCAAGTTAAGGGTTGCCAATGACTCCAGAGTTTTTTACCCCCCTGTATTTGTCCCCCTTTTTTTGGTTCCTCTGATTTTGCTGTCCAACCTTGGACACCAGTGATGGATTTTTAAAATTTGTGCATATTTCTGCTATCATTTTTTTTATTGCTTACATCTTAATTGAATAACCACAAATGAGCAAATAGCAGAAATAATTTATCTCCTCAGATGATGTATGGAAAGTACATGACTGGATTTGAAGGTATCAGTTACAAAAGTGGATTGTAATTCTCCAGTATATGTTAAGTGCTATAAAGTTGAATGTAGTCACAAGAAAACTTATTGATTATTCAAACTTTTTTCGTGAAAATAAATAAAATGCAGACAGAAGCAGTCGAAGCACTTATTCAGGAGCTTCCAAAATTCCGTATGAAGGCAGTGCCTACAGACTGCAGTGAGTGCCCTATCTGCCTTGAGGAGTTCCGTGTTGGGAATGAGGTAAGCAATTTGTTTCTGTTAGTAGTGTGATTTATCTTTCATAAGGCATCTCTTTTATATATTCAATACATTCTTCTTGGGTGTAGTTGTACTTGTAAATTATTAGTCTTCTGCTCTAATAGTTTTGTAATTACAGGTACGTGGGCTCCCATGTGCACATAATTTTCATGTAGAATGCATTGACGAATGGCTGCGCCTTAACATAAAATGCCCTCGTTGCCGCTGTTCTGTGTTTCCTAATCTGGACCTTAGTGCTCTGGCAAACACACAGCATTCTCAAACTGGGGACTCTAGTAGATCTTCTCAGGCCTCGGCCAGCAATTTCACAAGTATGCCCAGCAGTCGTTACATAAGAGCTCAACCCATGGGGCAGAGCAACCTCCTGCGTT
Organism: Picea engelmannii; assembly: GCA_009831015.1. Lineage (NCBI taxonomy): Eukaryota > Viridiplantae > Streptophyta > Pinopsida > Pinales > Pinaceae > Picea > Picea engelmannii. The sequence continues at coordinate 281,009 of ML778996.1, forward strand.
TACAGGATCTGCTCCGTACTATTAGGGTGGAGAACTCAGTTCACAGTGAAATGAGTATAGGTGAAAGGGGGGGAACTAACCTTGCAGAGGGTTCAGTTACAGCTAACTTAGAGTCCAACCAATTAGAGAATTCAAGACACCTTTCAAATGAAATTCGGGATGGTCAATATCATGCAGGCATACTAAATGGATATTCTGCAGGGAATCCAAATAACACTGATCCACCTATGAGAAATGGCGTGCACAGACAAGTTCCATACAATGTAGCAGAAACAGTAACTGTGGTGGTTGATAGGTCTCCACCAGCACGTTTTTGAGAAATTACTTCAGCAGAGTTTAGAAGTTCTTGGAGGATGTTTAAGTTTTGTTTTCCCTGATCACCACTTTCAATGACCTTGTATATGGTTCTCTTCTCTTGGTGTATTTTAGAGGGAATGACTGGCTTTTTGTGATCTCTGAATCTGTAATGGAAAAGAGTCCATTGGAGGAGCAAGGGGTCATTTAATTCAAGATCACTACTTTTGAATATCAGCCTGTTCAGTGTATTTGTCAGGACAACTCATTCTAAATGCATATAATACAAAACCATAATGAGAAAGTATTCTCACAAAAGAATAATTTTGTTGATGTAATTCATATTCTTGATCTTTGGTCTCAGAAATTTGTGTTCTCGATCGGTCTATCCATTTTACATCTTTTAGTTGCAGAGTTGGGATTTATGATATTAAATATATCGCTTGGCATGTAAAGCATGACTGTTAGTTGTAATACAGGGAATGTCTTTTTACGTCATATATTCTTGCAACAGTTTAAGTACTAGAATGTGATTCTCTAAGGTCCATTTTGGGCTTCTCACATGGAACAAATTGGACAATGAGACTTTTTTGGAACAATGAAAAACTCCTAGAGTAACATTGTTTGGAATTGGATTGTTCAGAATGTATTTTGTGCCCTGAAGTTTGTGTTGAAATTCCAGAACCTAGCAACCAACTGTTATCAACGATAAATTCAGCGGAAGCAAAAATCACAGAAACTATAACACACATTGCACAAGAGATTTTGGGTAAACACCCTTGGAAAAACCCTCTCGGGAAAACCAGTTCCAAGTTTGATTTTATTAAGTAAAATCTTTGGCTCCCATCTTGGGATAGTGGCCCATTAGAGGAATTACGATGTTGCAACTGATAGCCTAGCCCACTTGGCTACTATCTCCCTCACTACCCCCTACACCCTTTCCTTGACCCTGTCCACTCAGACACAAGTACATGAGCAAGACTCTCTCTTGGTCCTATGGAATCATTGTGTGCCTCTCACTCTCCTTAGATATACTTGTATAATCCCCTAATGACTAAAACCCTAACCATAGATCTCAATGGCCAAGATTAGATCTTGGATCTCATGATCTAACGGTCAGGATTTAATCTTCCGTCGAGATGACTTAAATCACTTAAGTCACTCAACCTTACAAAAGTCACTTTAGTCATTACATAAAAACCACTTTAAAGAGTGTTGCTCGAACACCTCCGCATGCTAGGCACCGCCAATGCAAAAGTACCTATTCGAGCTACCCCAAAAGCTAACAATCCCTCTTAGCGAGGAAGGTACTTTTGGAAGAACCTCCTCCTGGATCAATCTCTGACCCCATCAAATCTACTGTTGTTGTAGCTGCTCCCTTTGAACTAGAAGACCCTCTTGCTATCTCCACTCTGATCTGATCTACGATCCAAGATTCCCTAGGACCCCACTACAAGCTGTCCCAACACCTTGTACATCATACCCTTCCTGATGCCAAGCCTCACTGCTGCATCCTGGGTATCTGCTCCCTTTGAACATACGAGTACCTGTCCATCTGCGAATGTAACTGCATATCCCATGTCCTCCAAGGCTAATACTGAGAGCAATTTTACCTTCAGCCCTGGGACATACATCAGTCCTGCCACCTCCAGAGAAACAACCGACTCTATCTGGAATCTGACCTATCCAACCCCCTTCACTGCATGCATGGTGTTGACCCCACTGCCCACATGCAAGTCTGAGCTCGTCTCTAAAACACTAAGGAACATCGACCTCATTCTCGTCATATGGCGAGAGGATCCACTGTCCACAACTCATCCCCAACGCTACCATTTCAACAACCTACTAAAAACTCAGATTTCACTTCTCGGACTTGCTGCTCGGTCCCTCTGCTTGCTCCCCGGATGCCTGGATTGTTGATTTTTCATATGAGATGATATGATATTGATATATTATTACAATGATGAGTGTTCTATATATAGAGAACATATGGTGACCATCCATGGAAGGATGTGTCCCTTGAATAATAAATAACTACTTATTTATTATTATATTTATATCTTGTATTATATATATATGTTTGGGAGAATGTCTTCTCGATGTTGTCCAAACATCAACATGAATCCCTACCCAAGGCTGCCCACAACCTCTCGCTGCTGCCCGGGTCCTTTTCTGGGTTGCCCGACTATCTTAGGCTGCTACCCAACAATTCTCTTCGTTGTCTGAAATTTTCTGGGCAGTTTGCCCGTTGCCCAGGTGTTGCTCGGACCTGCTTGCACTCTTTGCAGTTGCCCGGATGCCTTGTTGGACCTCCGTTGGGTGGCTGATTGGCTAAATCCATGGTTGGTTTCTTACTAACCACCTTTCCTTGCTGGCGGTTTGTGGTGAACCAAGCTGGTTCACTATGTAAACATCCAATATAAATAGGACACTACGCAATAATCCATTTAGGATGGTAAATTTATTTAATAATAATTGTATAAGATGATATAATGAGATCAGCTACAATGAGGATGATGGCTTGTATATATACCCACGCATGGGTGTCGTTTCATAAGAGACATGAGCTTTCATATGTCATGTCTCTTCATAATTAATTATTAATCACTAGTTATTTATATTATTAATTATTAACTATTTATATGTATTTTATGTTCATAACATTGCCTTCCCCTTAAAAATGGTTTGTCCCCAAAGCATACTTATGGAAGACTTATCTCTTGCTCTAGCTTGTAATATTGTGTCATGATTCTTCATTCTTGAACTAGTGATTGTTGATGACTTGAGTCGATGGGATCTTCTAATAGCTGAAAAGAACTGTCGAATTGTAAAAGAGTCGGCCCACCTTAATTCAATCTTCCGCGAAACTAGGTGTGTATAGGGTTCTCGTCTTAAATAATATTGATATTCTGACTGGTTAATATATTTTCTCTTATGATTTGGATGTCGATAGAGATTTCTTATAACATAAACTTTCTCTCATCATACTGCAACATTTTCTTCCTTTAATTTTGATATATGATTTTCTTCATGTACCGATGTCGTTTTGTTTAGTAAGCATACCTGGATCTTCCATTGTTTGTACTGCAACATCTCTATATGTTTTTTCTTCAACCGGATTGACATCTTTTTGAGCTTTAATCTCTGGATTTTCAAGTTTCTCTTCTTTCAATTTTCTGATTTGTTCTAGTAGCTCTTGATTAAGGTTCTTCAAGCGATAATTTTCTTGTTCTTTCTCTGAGAGGTTCTTCTTTAATTCTTTTTCGAGATCTTCCTTTTCTTGTTCCAAGTTCGAATCACATTGTTTTTTTTTTCTTCGACTTCTTGATATGTGTAAGTAGTTTTTGACTGTGGTCTTTTAAGCGAGAAATTTCTTTATTTTTTTTCCGCAATAACTTTGTCAAATTATTTTTGCATCCTTTGCGTTGTTTTTTTATTTTCTTGACGTATTATTTTTGAGATATCGTTAAAATCTTCTGGCTTTACGAAATCTGGCTCCGAGGTAGTGTCCTGTAATGTTATTATCATCTCCTTATAGGGGAATGTCACAAACTTTTTCTCCATGTTTAATATGAAGGTACCTAGACTTTTAAACCATGGTAACCCAATGACAATGTCGATTTCTTCTTGATACATAGTTGAAACATATAATTGAGATATATATTCATATTCATCAATCGTCACTTGTAACTCTTTAATTTAAAAAATATATTTCTTTTCAAGTATATTCGACTCTGAAATTAATAATTGATTTGCAAAATCAATATTAATGTAATTTTCATTATAGTTTAAGTTGATAAGGATGTTAACTTCTCTTCCTTGAATACTCCCTTTTTAATGTAGATACACCGTAACATACGATTGAACAACCTTCATATAAAATCTTCTTCTTTCCTTAGTAAACTCCATTTGCTTCATTGATAATTTACGATAAATAATATCTTTCTCTTCTATCCCTTTTTTTTTATAAACCTTTTTTTTAAATCTTCACTTCACTTAACTTCTAGGGGAATCACTTAATTAATTATACCCCATTTTTTTAAAAACTTTAGAGCTAACCCTTTAATAAATTTTAATTACTCTTTTTCTAAAAAAAAATTTCATTTTAATTTTATAAATGAGTCAAATTAAACTACCCTTTTCTCTTCTCTTTATTACAACACTTTCCAATAATTTCAATTTTTTTTTAATAACCCCTTTTTATACTTTATAAAAGTATTTTATATTCACTTTTATCCACTTGCTACTTTCACTTTATACTTTCGTTTGTATTGGTTTTTAATCGAACCTTAAAATTGCTCCTTGGTTTCCCTTTCGTATATATTTAAATGATAGATCAATATAACCCTACACTTCTTCGTTAACCTTTCAATTATCTAGAACTCACACGATCGTACGGTATGGACGCGACAATATGACCCTCAATTTTTTTTTAATTGTTGCTCTGATGCAGGGATGGAATTTGATGGGTCAATTTGTCCGTTAAATATGGTTAAAAATCTCAAAAAAACGTCAACCTCTTTTTTTAAAACTGGCAAAACAGGGATGAAAATAGTAGAAACCGTCAAATTTGACGGGCTTTAACAGTTTGAAATTCCAACCTTGGCTCTGATGTATACTCTTTGCAGAGATCGTACAGACGGATAATTAGTTAATTGGTTTGTTGTATGGCGGATTTTTGTTCGAATTACAGTGGGATGGATATGATGGCTAGAGCGGGATGGACGCTGATAATCAGGGCAAGCACTATGCACCATGCACTAAGCCAATGGTTGGCTTAGTGCATGGTTCCCCAGGTAAATAAGAAGTATGCAAGTCAGTTGATGCAGGTTTTCATGTTGGATGATGATCACATTAACTTGCATCCATCCATTATCTTTTCCCACTGACCATTTTCCGACGATCCCTGCATTGATTTTAGCCTACGCTAGATTGCAGTGCTTTAAATGTGGTTGCGTGCTTCTCGATTTATGGTACCCAGTCCAGATGGCCACCTTAATTAATTGGTACCCAGTTGGATTCGAAGTACATGCGCGATCGAGTTCTGTGTCATTGCTTTAATTAGTTTGACCAAGTTTTTACCAAACATTTTTAATGGGTTTTACCAACCATTTTTAGAACTGCTATCCTTTGTTCTGTGTAATTCGTTTTTACCATATTACCAACCATTTTTACATGCGTGTTTCGTTTTACCAACATGTTTTTTCATGCAAGTAAACCAATGGTTGGTTAATTCGGGGCATAAATTCTTACTGTCAATAGAATAACTAGAGCATTTACGGAATAACTAGAGCATTTACCAAGATCTTAGCGACTCAAGGCATAAACAATCCAGCTCTATTAAGGAGAAATTTGGCTCGATCTCAACCAGAAGCAGTCGCTGAGTTCGATCTCCCACCTAAGCACCCAGGAGCTCTATCAACACGAAAACCGGTAAATGTTTTTATTCTCTCCCAAAATTTGAAGAATTATTGCTGGAAAAAACACGTCCATGGCTTATTTTAATGACTAAGTGAGTAAATATCTAGGGCTTAGGCTAGCTAATTGATTTGAGACTTATTTCAGGATAAAACTCTACACAAACTATTCACGATAAAACTCTATTCAAGCCATATTTCAGTGTTGAAAAGGTAAATGTTTGATAAATGCTATGGTTTACATAGAAAATGTAAACATTACTTACCCGTGAATTGATTATTTCCTTATATGTTAAAATAACAATCCATCTTTACCGTCAACCAACTTTGATTAAGTTTGGGGATTTTGGTAGGTGATAATCAGTATTAATTCAATTAGTTGAGTAGTCTATAATAGATATTATTGAGCATTTTCTTCTCTTATCTAGGATTAGGGATTTTTTTTGATTATATGATATAATTTTAGTGTTTATGTTTTAGATTTTTTTATTATTTAAAGCATTTTAATAACATGGAGAACACTCGCTGATAAGAGTAAGACAACCAGTCTAAGAAGGCTTACCTTTTGTGTGGTTACGGAATTCTCTTACATCTTTGTTGTTAAGTTGATCTGTAGCTGGTGGTACTCCATATAACACTTTTCTTCAATGGAAGCAACATGTTACACAATAGACAGGACCTTGGAGACCATTCATTCCTTTAACCATTGTCTATATACACGGTACTCACATTTAGTTTAAGTATACCAACATATATTCATCTCAATTCAACCTCTTTCTTTTCATCTTAACTCGATTACTCTCAACCCAATAATTAGAATGCCAGTTGCAACCTAGGGTGGAAAACACACAAATAACCGTAATAAAAAAACAAAATGGAAACAAATTTAATGGAGCTACACTGGTTTACCTATAAACATCTAAAGGCATATAAAACTGTGGATGAATTGATACTTACGCTTAGATATATTCTCAACTGGTTGCCGAAGGGATTATCCTTGATGCCTCCATGGAATAATTGTGGAAATTGTACAAAGCTGCACTCTCTTTCGGACTTACAGTCAAGGAAAAAGCACATAGCGTGTTGTATGGCCTTGGAGTTGTTCACAAACATATCGCAGTGGAGATTGAATATAAAAGGTGCGTTTGTCATCACTCCGGACACTAAGATGAAATTGGTCTATTTGTCTATCAATGTTTTACTATCATTATAGATTTAATTATTACACTCGCTGATAAGAGTAAGACAACTAGTGTAAAAAGCCTTACCTTTTGCATGGTTACAAAATTCTCTTACATCTTTGTTCCAATTAAAAGTATTTTAGTAACATTTAGTTCCAATTAACATTTATTTGAAAAAAATTAAAATGTGTTAAAAATAGTATTATAACCAAAATTATAAATAAATAATTCCATGTTAATTTCTTCATTTTCAACATTTTTAAGTAATTAACATCTCAAATATAAATTATTATTAGCCTTAATAAAACATAAAATTCTTAAAACCATAAGTAATTAACATCTCAAATATAAATTGTTATTAGTCTTAATAAAAGTTAAGATCCTTAAAACTTTATAAATAATTTTGTAATTTTCACTTTATATATTTTAAAATTGACATTTTAGTTATACAAATTATTAATAATTTTAATAAAATATATTAACATTAAAGAAATTTAATATACTTTTTTCAAATATTTCCATATAATTTTAGAATTTCATAATTACGTTTTCATAATTAAAATTATATATATATATATATAATTTATTAAATATAAACATATATTTTATTAAAAAAAATTAAAATTTAGAAATATTAAAAAAAAGGATTTAAAGTTATGGTAATTTTTTTTTCATAAACAATATTTAATTAATTACATATATAGATTAATGTATCTCAACCAAGTCAAAGTTAATTGAGAGTAACAAAACAAATTTAGAAGTTCAAAGATGGAGAGTCGATGAATCAATGTTAAAAATATGATTTTAAAGATTAAGAATTAAGAATAAAAATTAAGAATTTAAGCTTAAAGTTAAATATTTATAAGATTGGATTTTAATAATTATGATTGCTACTTAAAAATAAGGGTGAAAGATTGTGAACTTATTCAATGATAGTTTTTTTTTATAAAAATCTGAAATACAAATGCATGAAAGAGATGAAGTGGTCAAGATTGACAGCATTTGACTCCAACTACAAACAATTTTTTCCTTATTATTTATTACTTTTGGAAAGCTTAGTTTAAGTTATAATGAGAAATAAACTTAGACCCAAACTCTCCTAAATGATAGACTTAAGTACCATATCAAATTTGAAATTTAGATTGAATTGATATTGAAGCAAAATAAGCAACATTCAATGTTGATTTTTTTTTCAAAAAACTCACTCAAAAAACTCTTGTACCCATCTTGTCCTCATTCCAACAATTATTCAGTTGAAAATAAAACACTTGGAAAAGGAGTGAGGTGGGCCTAACACGTCATGATTAAGAGTATACAATATACTGCTAGATTTTGTAATGTCTTAATTTTTTGGATGTTGAAGAGTAACAATGTTTATATTGAGTAACTTTTATTTTGGGTAGAATTCTCCCTTGAGAGTTATGAATAGACTTTCTACACTCATCTTCTCCCTTGATCTTGCTCCACAAGATTGGATGTCCCTGCTTGGGCTATTTAATGCCTTATTTCATATCATCTTTTGTTATTACTTGATTTTACCAAAGTATGTATGGCAACTTTAGTGTGTAACACATTTTGTTTAGTGTTGGATTCATACTTTAATGGTTTTAATGGTGGAGATGGCTTATTTTAGATGGTTGAAAAAACAAACTGAAGGGGTTATTGGTCTTTCTATGAAGTTAGGAAAGTAAGTCTTTAGTTTGAAAGAAATAAAACTAAGTATTTAATTAAATACATAGATACATTACGAGTTTTGCAGGTGATAATAAATTTTATTTTTATTTTTATTTTATTGGTAGACTAGTTTGTGATATTAAATATTTTTTATTTTACATTTTGCATTTTTCTTAACAGTTTTTTATGGAGACTCAAGTGGAAGAGTTGAATTTCAAAATAGTTAAACGACCATGATTACATTCTCTTCATCATTGCATGATTGGTAATTGCAAAAATAAGTATGCAGTTACTACAATTGATGCATTGAATAAACACCGTCAAAAAATCCATCAACTTGGTCCAATTCCACCATGTCAAAAGGGTTGACCACATGATCACGATTCCCATTGGTCAAAAAAGGATCCTAAGGCAGTTCAAAAAAACAATGAATTAAGAAGCTTTCGCCTTGAAGTTCGCATGGAAATAGCTCTAAAAAACTTAAAAAGGCGTTTACTAGAACAAGAGATATATAAAGAGGTATGTGCATATTAAAGTTTCATATTTTGCTTTCATTTTATCCAATTTTATAAACAAGTTTTTGTGTTAACTTTTTCCATATATGTTTTTCTTAATAGAATGCGAGTCATGAACACAAGTTTAGTATTGAGGCCCTAGAGAGAATTTCTCGTCACTTAGATGTATATAAATCAAATGAAACAAAGAGACGAGAAGATACATTGAGAAGGATTGAAATTAAAAAAATGTTCAATGAGTTAAGTGGTTCTAAGGGAAGTTCATCTTCAACTATGGAGAATGCTAATTTCAATGAAGTAAGTAAAATAACAATTTTATACCATATTATTATATCAAATTGGTTATGTTTTAAACATTATAGTGTTGTCATGACTTGTATATTTGTAGTGTCGACATGACTTATGCATACATATTATATAGGATTTTGCAGAAGAAGAGGAGCAAAATTCTGAAAAAGAACAAGAAATAGATAAAATGTTGAATGGATTAAATGTATGCTATGAAAGTTCATGTTCTAATGTGGAGGACACTAGTAATGTTGATGTAAGTATACTAGAAGATCATTTTCAAGGTGATCCAAGATGAGATGAGACATATGATATAGCTCATATACACATAACTCCTATTTCTAAAGCTATGAGTATATATTTTTTATATGTTTTAAAATTTTTATTCCAATTTTGTAGTGTTGATACAACTAAATTCTTGAAATTTATTGTTTAAATACTAATATATTATTTTTGTATTGTATAGGTAAATGCTGAAAAGAAACTAGAAAACCACAAGAAAGATCCATGATAAAACACACAAAGCTTACTCCTAAAAATCTAAGTCAAGTTGGATTTAGGAATAGAGTAACTTGGTTGAGCCATATGCAATCCAACCACATTTCTAGGGGAAAACCTATTAGAATAGTTGCTATTCATGGAAATAAGGAATGTAAAAAGTAGCATCATTAATATTAAAGGATTGTTTACAATGGAATTTTAAATTGTATTGTTTTATAATTAGTTTAGATCTTGACACTGTGTTTATGATTAATTATTATAGTTTTACCCAATTTGCTTTTCAATTTAAAAAAAATAAATATGAGTCAATATTTTTGGACCGTTTTAGGTGAGATTATTCCAACATTTTATCATTATTTATAATTATTTATCCTAAATGAAATATGTTAAAGTTCTTTGTTTTTTGTGTTTAAATCTATATATATATATATATATATATATATATATATATATATATATATATATATATATATATATATATATATATATATAATTTAGATCGTATTCAAATATTGCATGTTTCTCTAATTTTAGTTTAGTTTTGATTGTTCTTTATGTGGAATTTAAATGAAAAGTAATATTTGTTATGTCATTTTTGGAATTATAAGTGTGTCTATAGTTTGACGTTTAGAGTGGACTCTCCACCCATCATCAAGGACTCTTGAAACAAGAATGAAAATTAATAATTTTTAGCCTTTATTCATGCTCATTTTCACATTTCTTATTCATTCTTATTAAAATAAATAAGGTTATTTGTCTTATTTCTTATTAAAATATATATGGTTATTCAAATTAAAAAAATCTTTTAAACAATCTTTTAGACACACACACACCCATATATATATATATATATATATATATATATATATATATAATAAAATTTATATACATATAAAAATAATAAAATTCATATACATATTAATATGATACACTTGATGACACAACCCCTGCTCAACCCGTGGGTCGGAAGGTCACATACACAGGATCGTTCTTCTCTCCTTGGCTCGAAGAGCTCTCAACAACCGCTCTTCTATTTCCCTTTCGGGAAATCTGCACCCACAGTGAAACCTCGTGGGATTCCTCCCTCACGCTTCGGGGAATCAGACTTCACGATATCATGAATCCTGCAGTCGAGTGTCTTGTCGCTCAGACCTCCGAATCCCGAAACTCCGAAACTCCGATATCACTCTGACTTGTCGGCTTTCGTGAGTTCGCGAGTTGCGATGACATACAACTCTGCCCACGAACCCGAAATCTCGATATTCTATTCTCCGAAATCCTGAGATGTTAGACTCCGACACGTTTCTCAACGCTGGCCCCACAATTAGACTTCTCGCTGTTTTGGGACTTCGACTTATGAAACTCCGAAGTGGTCAACGTAGTTGACTTCTACGTCGATAGTGTGCCACCTGTCCACCTTGCTGGCTCCTATGGTCCCACACAATCCTATCGATCCTTCATGGCTTCGTGCTTCGTGATTTCGTGAACTTTGTTACCAAGTTTTCGACCCTTCCACTCATGAAATCCCGATAGGCGATTTCACGAGTGATCCAATGACCCCTGGCTAACTTGGATCGATGGCTCTGTCTCTTCTGAGCTTGCACCTTTAAAATAATCCCCGTATCTCCCCTACTACTCTGTGAGATCTGACGACTCGCGGGACTTCGCGAATTCTCCTCAGAGAATTTCGATCGTCCGTTCTTCCTCTGAGAACCTCTGCACCAACTAAACAAAGTATCTCTCTCCGTGGAACTCGTCCTCCTACGGTTCGACGTCGCTACGCCTTCCTTCAAACTTTCAAAGTACTTGGCCTCCTGCCTTCCTTCGACCCTTCGAAGGTTAAAATCCTTCTGAGCTTCCCCACGACTTTGAGTCTTTCAAAAAACTCCTGCTCGCACTCCTTGCGACAACCTTCAAACACTTCAAGTGTTGAACTCCTTTCTCCTCTGCACACACCTATAGTAGCAGTCTCTCAATACTTCGCTCAGGTCTGCAACTTTGAGACTTTACTCGGCCTGCGCACTCCTTGGATGGCTCCTGTGCCTAACTGCACTTCTGAGGAAATAAGAACGAAAGCTATCTAGTCTGAGCTTTCAGAGACAATCCTATGAACCTTTTGTCAATGCACTCCTTGCGAACAATTCAACTGCACTCCTTGCAGGAACTCTTGCTCAGATAGATAAACAATTGAAACTCATTTCCCTTACTCTCTCTCTCTCTCTCAGATTTCAGACATTCAACAAGAAATCATTCATACATAGCATAAAAACAATTGCATGATAGAAAGAGTAAATCATTCATGAGCATAACATTCAAAGATGCATACACAGAGAATATTTGAACACCATGAGTCTGAATCAAAACCTTCTTATATTAATTCAGAACTTCTGTACATGGAATTCCGCTATACAATTCTCTGCTTCTTCTCTATGCTCTCAATTGGCATTTTCTTCCTGCTTCTCATGCTTATGCTCTTCACACTTATGTTACAATACACAATGAGGGTGTCTATATCCCGTTTCCCTCTTGTGCTCTAAAACCGTCTAATCTAACATTCAATTCTATCTACCTGCATTAACTATCATAAATGCCTTCTATCTACTAAGGACGAGAGCAGATCACTCAAGGTCCTTTTACATTATACAAGTGCGCTTTCATTTAATTGTTTCATTTAAGGTTCTAAAACATTCTCAAAAAATGCGCTGGGTGCTTTTCCAGCTGTCTTTTGGTCTCCACGATGGCTCGCTTGAGATGATCCTGCATCATACTCCCTCGCTTGAAAATTTTCATGGGCTCCTGTCCATGAGCTTATGCACGGTCTATCCATGCGTATGTATCTCTGCTTCGTTATCCCAGCTAGCATCTTCAACTGGATGGCCCTTCCACTTGACCAAATATTCAAAGTATTTCTTTCGCCTGATCTTCTTGCTCATTCTTTTGTCCAGTATGTGCTCCATCTGCGGCTTTTCTGCAACTGGTATCTATTTTTTCCACTGGATCACTGGTTGTTTATTTCTTGCTTCTGTGTCCTCAGCTTTATATGGGTACAAATCTGAGATATTGAATATCGAAGAAATTCTGATCCCATCGGGTAATTCAATCTCGTAAGCATTTGTCCCAAATTTCTTCAAGACCTTACATGGTCCGATTTTCTTCATCTTCAGTTTATTATATGTTCCTCTCGGGAACCTTTCTTTTCTCAAATGTGCCAGAATCAAATCACTAACCTCAAATTGAAGTTGTCTCATGTGCTGATCTGCTCTGCGCTTATACTCATGGCTTGAATTCTGCAATCGCTCCTTCACCTGGCTGTGAAGTTCTTTCATCGCCTCTGCGAAATCTTCTTCATTAGCACTTCTAGTCGAAATCTGTTCTGAATCTCTCAATTCAGAAATTCCTTTCGACTGCATGCCATAGACAATCTGAAATGGAATCTGCTCTGTTCTTCTGTTAACTGAGTCATTATAAGAAAATTCCGCCTGTGGTAATATGCTATCCCATTGGCTATGGTGTTCTATCACCAGGCTTCTCAGCAAGTCTCCCAGACTTCTGTTTACCACTTCTGTCTGTCCATCTGTCTGATGATGATAAGTCGAACTAAACAACAAGTTAGTTCCCAGCTTCTTCCATAACGTCCTCCAAAAGTGTCCTATGAACTTGGTGTCTCGATCCGAAACTATGCTCTTTGGCAAGCCGTGAAGTCGAATGACTTCTTTGAAAAATAGATTTGCAATGTGAGTTGCATCACTGGTTTTCTGACATGGAATGAAGTGTGCCATCTTGGAAAATCTATCCACCACCACAAAGATTGAGTCAAATCCTCTTTGTGTTCTTGGCAACCCCAATACGAAATCCATGTTGATTTCATCCCACGGCTTCTCTGGTATGGGCAATGGTTGATAAAAACTTGCATTCTATTTTCTTCCTTTCGAATGCTGACAAATTCTGCATCTGTCCACGAATCTCTTGACGTCTGCTCGCATTCTTGGCCAACAATATGACTCATTCAACTTTGCGAACGTCTTGTCATGACCAAAGTGCCCGACCAATCCTCCATTGTGTTTCTCCTTCACAAATTCTCCCTCATGGAGCATTTCAGAATACACAGCTGATTACCTTTAAACAGTAATCCTTCCTGGATCATGTATTCTATCCATTGGCTTCTATCTATGAGAATTGGATTCTCAAGTGCTTCATACGCCTCCTTAAAATCCGGATCATCTTTGTACATGTCCCTGAGATCATCAAAACCCAATGTTTTGACTCTGAACTCCTGCAATAGCAAACATTTCCTGCTCAAAGCATCAACAACTTTGTTAGCAGTACCCGAAATATGTTTAATCACAAAAGTGAATTTTTTCATATATTCCACCCATTTTACATGTCTTTGATTCAACTTTTCCTGTTGAGTCAGAAACTGCAGTGCATGATTGTCACTGTATAAGACAAACTCTTTCGGGATTAAGTAATGTCTCCATTTTTTCAATGCCTATATGATAGCATACAACTCCTTATCATAAGTGGAGTATTTCACTTTCGCTTCATTCAACTTCTCGCTGAAGTATGCTATCGGCTTGTCTTCCTGACTCAAGACTGCCCCTATTGCAAATTCACTTGCATCGCATTTCACCTGAAATGCCTTTTGGAAATCAGGCAACACCAGAATTGGTTGTTCCGTGATCTTCCTCTTCAACAAATTAAAAATCTTCTCATCCTCTTCTGTCCAGTGAAAAGACTTGTGTCTCTTCTTCACTATGTCCATCATCGGTGCACTAATCCCACTGAAATTTCTGATGAATTTTCGGTAGAAACTAGCCAATCTGTGAAAACTTCTCACCTCAAAGGTATTCTTCGGTGATGGCCAATTCTTGATTACCTCCACCTTATCTGGATCCATCCTTAATTTATCTGCAGAAATAACAAACCCCAAATAAGTGAGCTTTGTCTTCATGAATGAGGATTTCTTCATATTTATCAATAGCTTCTTCTGCTGTAGCCTCTCCATCACTGTAGCCAAATGGTTCAGATGTTCTACTACTGTTTTACTGAAAATCAGTATGTCATCTAGATACATAATGACAAATTTTCCGATGAACTCCCTTAGGACTTCGTTCATCAACCTCATGAAAGTACTCGGCGTGTTTGTTAACCCAAATGGCATAACAAGCCATTCATACAAACCTTCGTTGGTTTTGAATGCTGTCTTCCATTCATCACCTTCTCTCATGCGGATTTGGTGATAATCGCTTTTCAAATCAATCTTTGAAAATAATTTTGCTCCACTCAAGCAATCCATCAGTTCATCCATCTTTGGCAATGGAAATCTGTACTTGATGGTTATCTTGTTGATCGCCTTGGAGTCAGTACACATCCTCCAGCCTCCGTCTTTCTTCGGACTGAGTACTGTTGGAACAACACACAAACTCAAGCTTTCTCTGTCCAAACCTTTGTCCAACAAATCCTGGACTTGTCTTTTGACCTCTTCATTCTCCTGCGGCGTCAATTTGTACGCGGCTTTGTTTGGAAAACTAGCTCTTGGTATGAGATTAATATGATGACTCACACTTTTGATCGGTGGCAACGAACGAGGTAGTTCGTCCACTACTATGTCAGCGAACTCTTCCAGCAGTTCCTGAATCTCTTCTGGTAAATCATCTACCCTTGTGCTGGTCAAAACAATCTTCGGTTTCCTGACCACTATGAATTGCAGTTCCTCCTTCTTCTTAACCTCTGTAAGAAGTTCCTTCCCACTCATGAGAAGTACAGTGTTGCTGATTTCAGGTTTCACCTCCTTATCCTTGATTGGAAGCAACATGTGAGTTATCCCATTCTTCTCTAGGGTGTATGTGTTCATTCTCCCATCATGAACTACATTCCTTTCATATTGCCATGGTCTACCCAACAATAGATGAAAAACATCCATAGGAATGACATCACATAATATCTTATCATTATATCCTTCTATCTTGAATTCAACTAAACATTGTTTAGTGACCGTTACCTGATGTCCTTTTCGTAGCCACGAAACTCTGTATGGGCTTGGATGATCAATCATCTCCAGCTCCAAATTTTCTACCATCTCCATAGAAACGAGGTTATCTGTGCTACCACTGTCTACAATGACCTTGCATACCCTGTCCTTGGTCTTGCAAGCAGTCCGGAAAAGTCTGTTTCTTTGGATTGAACTCTCCACCTCCTTCTTTGGTGTCAAAAGAGCTTTTCGCATCATCAACGATCTTCCGCCTTCAGCATCTTCTGCCTCAACATCCCGCCTTTGTGCTTCGGCGATGTGAGTCTCACCTACTTCTTTCTTTTTATCTAGACACTCATAAGACTTGTGCCCATTCTTTCCACATGTGAAGCATGTTATTACTCCACCTCTTCCTCTTCCTCTACCTCTAGTACGAGAAAAAATATTATTATCAGCATACTCTCCTCTCTGTTCGGTATGCTGTCCTCTCTGTTCAGCATATTGCCCTCGTTGTGAGGTTCCACCTCTCTCAGTTCGAGTCTGAGGTTTCTTCCAGTCCTCCTTAGGCTTCTGGTTTTTATCCTGGGCAACTGATTTGCCTCTGGGCTGACTTCTACCTCGGCCTCTTTGACCCTGCTTTTGGCTCAGCTTCTCTTCAGCTTTTAGAGCCATTTGATAAGCATCTTCCACCGTTCGAATGGTTACCATGCTCATCTCATCCTGAATGTCGTATCTCAGGCCATTCATGTATCTGACAACCTTTTCATCATCGCTTTCTCGATGACCTGCCCTGATGTTCAGCGTGTAGAATTCTTCAGTGTATTCTTTCACTGTCATCAACTTCTGTCTCAAGTTCTGCATTCTTTGAAATAGAGTAATCTGATAATCCCTGGGGATGAATTTCGCCTTCATCTTCACAATCATTCTATCCCAGCTTTTGATCTTCTGCTTGCCTTTGCAGCGTCTGTCAGATTGTAGCTCATCCCACCACAATGCTGCATGTCCTTTCAATCTCGTGACAGCATGTTTGACCTTCTTGTCCTCTTCAACATCTTCATAGTCAAAATATGTGTCCAGAGCTCTAATCCAGTATAGAAGCTCCTCTGCATCCAAGTTTCCCTCATAAACTGGAATGTCCAATTTCGCTCTTGCACCCATTCTTGCAATAGCTCTAATCAAACGTTCGTTTACTGCATCTTCAGCTGCAACTTCTTCTTCATGTTCAACTTCAATTTCGCTTTCGGAATCACTAATATCCCTAGCACTGACTATACGCCTCTGTGCTATCTCCATGTCTTCGAGTCTGGCGCGTAGATCACACATCTCTCTCTCCATGGCTGGATCAGTCATCTGCCTACCTCTTCTTCTCGGCTTTTCCCTCTCCTCTGGTGGATCGGGTGTTTGCATATCCCTTCTCCTTGGCGGCATGGTGAATTCTCCTTTTCCCTGCTACAGAAAGCAAAGAAACCTTTCTAAGCTCTGATACCAAACCTGACGCAACCCCTCTTCAACCCGCGGGTCGGAAGGTCACGTACACAGGATCGTTCTTCTCTCCTTGGCCCGAAGATCTCTCAACAACCGCTCTTCTATTTCCCTTTCGGGAAATCTACACCCACAATGAAACCTCATGGGATTCCTCCCTCACTCTTCGAAGAATCAGACTTCGCGATATCACGAATCCTGCAGTCGAGTGTCTTGTCGCTCAGACCCCTGAATCCCGAAACTCTGAAACTTCGATATCGCTCTGACTTGTCGGCTTTCGCGAGTTTGCAAGTTGCAATGACATACAACTCTGCCCACGAACCTCGAAATCCTGATATTCTATTCTCCAAAATCTCGAGATGCCAGACTTCGACACGTTTCTCGGTGCTGGCCCCACAACTAGACTTCTTGCCGTTTCGGGACCTCGACTTACGAAACTCCGAAGTGGTCAATGTAGTTGACTTCTACGTCGATAGTGTACCACCTGTCCACCTTGCTGGCTCCTATGGTCCCACACAATCCTATCGATCCTTCACGGCTTCACGCTTCACGATTTTATGAACTTTGTTACCAAGTTTTCGACCCTTCCACTCACGAAATCCCGATAGGCGATTTCACGAGTGATCCAACGGCCCCTAGCTGAATTGGATCGATGGCTCTGTCCCTTCTGAGCTTGCACGTTCAAAATAATCCCCGTATCTCCCCTGTTACTCTGCGAGATCTGACAACTCATGGGACTTCACGAATTCTCCTCAGAGAATTCCGATCGTCCGTTCTTCCTCTGAGAACCTCTGTACCAACTAAACAAAGTATCTCTCTCCGCGGATCTCGTCCTCCTACGGTCCGACGTCACTACGCCTTCCTTCAAACTTTCAAAGTACTTGGCATCCTGTCTTCCTTCGACCCCTCGAAGGTTAAAATCCTTCTGAGCTTCCCCACGACTTTGAGTCTTTCAGAAAACTCCTGCTCGCACTCCTTGTGACAACCTTCAAACACTTCAAGTGTTGAACTCCTTTCGACTTTGCGCACACCTGCAACAACAGTCTCTTAATACTTTGCTCAGGTTTGCAACTTTGAGACTTTACTCGGCCTGCGCACTCCTTGCACGACTCCTGTGCCTAACTGCACTTTTGAGGAAATGAGAACGAAAGCTATCTAGTCTGAGATTTCAGAGACAAACCTTTGAACCTTTTGTCAATGCACTCATTGCGGACAATTCAACTGCATTCCTTGCAGGAACTCTTGCTCAGATAGAGAAACAATTGAAACTCATTTCCCTTACTCTCTCTCTCTCTCTCTCTCAGATTTCAGACATTCAACAAGAAATCATTCATACATAGCATAAAAGCAATTGCATGACAGAAAGAGTAAATCATTCATGAGCATAACATTCAAAGATGCATACACAGAGAATATTTAAACACCATGAGTCTGAATCAAAACCTTCTTATATTAATTCAGAACTTCTGTACATGGAATTTCGCTATACAACTCTCTGCTTCTTCTCTATGCTCTCAATTGGTATTGTCTTCCTGCGTCTCAAGCTTATGCTCTTCACACTTATGTTACAATATACAATGAGGGTGTCTATATCTCATTTCCCTCTTGCGCTCTAAAACCATCTAATCTAACATTCAATTCTATCTACCTGCATTAACTATCATAAATTCCTTCTATCTACTAAGGACGAGAGCGGATCGCTCAAGGTCCGTTTACATTATACAAGTGTGCCTTCATTTAATTGTTTCATTTAAGGTTCTAAAACATTCTCAAAAAATGCGTTGGGTGCTTTTCCAGCTGTCTTTTGGTCTCCGCGCTGGCTCGCTTGAGATGCTCCTGCATCACTTGATAAAGTCATGAAATATATATACTAGGAATAATAAAAATAATATACATATTAAAAATAACAAAATTTATGTAACAACAATAATAAATACCCTACTAGTCCCAAGGGTTACCTCAAGTGGTTTTGAGGACCTGTAGTTTACTAACAAAATACAATTACTAAAGAATAAACAACTTTGTTATTCATTTTCCATGTTTTGTTTTTTATTTTCTTTCTATAAAATTAAATTTCTTATGACATAATTCTTGAAAAACTTACAAACACTATTACTAATTACACTGTTCAAATGATTTAAATATTACTCTATAATAAATAAATTATAATATTAATTTTGAATTATATTTATGAACTCAAAATAATTATACTATATTAATTCATTACATATAATTTAAAATTAAATTTCATTAATACAAATTTATAATTAGTATAAATTATATTTATAGATTTATATTTTGTAAACTTTATAATTGCATAATTATTTTAAATTGGATCCCTTTATAAATGATCACTCATTACATAGAGTTTTTCTACATTGCAAACAAGTATATGAATTAAGTTCATGTTAATGCACCACTTATATGGAAAATCAAGAAGACAAAAGAGAAGGAGAAGTGTTAAAGACAAATGGAGAGTGTCACATATTAACATGTAATCATAAATGATTGTATAAATTTGCTACTTATAAAAAACAATATAATTAATCTTAATCATCACAATATTTTATAGATGGAGTACACTTGTTACTTTATGACAAAATATGAATATAATTATTTAATTTTTTTACGTATAGATTTCAGTGAGATAAAAATTCATTTTATGTAATTTAGATGCAACAAGAAACTGGGTGGAATTCTATGAGAAACAAAGAGAATAAAGAGTGGAAGAGATCGAGAGATTTTAAATAACAAGCTAGGAAAAGTACTACCAAATGGACTTCCAAATCATTACACTAATAAGTGGGTAAAAGAATGCACATTAGACAAATGCAATAGTACACACATACACATTCAACATTACTTGAAGATTTACTGCATAAAGATATATATGTTATTTCTTTTTGATCAAGTACATAAACAATTATAATTACATATAACTTCATGCAAATACAACGAATAATGTTTATATTCATGTTCAAATTATTAAAACAAATATGTTAATGCATACAAATATATCATTTTTTCTCTGTAATCTTGTCATCACTTGCATTACATAGGTTTGGAATCATTTTTAATTATGTAATAAATATGTTTGTACCCATCAATTATGCATATGGCCATAACTTTTGGGTGGATAAGACATATGAGAAGTGAAATACACAATTATGAAGTTGTGGTGACATTTCAACAAATTAGTTACATCTTTCAAATAAGAA
>ML778996.1:319969-342550 GCA_009831015.1 Picea engelmannii
AAGGATATGATGCAAATGTATGGCATGGAAAAACTCTCTAGGTTAGAAGAATGCTTACATTTAGTGGAAATTGCATATAATACCAATAGATCATTGGAAATAAATCCATTAACTAAGGCTTTTGTATGAATAAAAATGCAACACTTCAATAATCGAGACAACATAGTAAATAAGATCACACTTGCTATTAAGTAGGAGCTCACATCCTCTATTGAATAATTAGTTACCTAAATTATTTTTCTTATTCATAGTGGACATGAAATTGTGATGTCATCATGATGTAATGATAAAATGTACCTTAATATACAATGTATATAAAATGGATTTAAAAAAAAAGAATGAACTATGATATGGACAATGGTTAAAGTTATTCATAGTAGACATGAAATTGTGATGTCATCACGATGTAATGATAAAATGTATCTTAATATACAATGTATATAAAATGACTTTTAAAAATAAGAATGAACTATGATATGGACAATGGTTAAAGTGGTATGAGACAAAAACATAATTTTGCAGAACTTCATCCAAATGCTTTCATCATGTCATTATATCCAATCCCCCGGTACTCCTAAAAACCACAAATAAACAAATGTGTTATTAGTAATATTTCGTAACTCATTTATTATTTAAAATATGTGCTAAAATACTATATGCTTCTTGTCAATTATCATATGATTACTTTTCGAAAACTTGAGTGTTAAATTTACCTTTCATCAAGCCTCATATGTTCAAATCTGGAAGTAATGGCACTGTTGGCATGCATGTGATAATTTCTTGGATCACTAAATCATTTCGTTCAACTTACAACATAAACCATTAAAATGAAATAAGGTTAGTGTTCATTGTAAGACATGATGCACTAAATATTTAATTAGACAAACTTTAACTAAACTATATAAATATTTTTACAACTCTCTTTTGTCGAAATAATTTAAAAAATGTACATGTATCACCCTCAATAATATCATCAGAAAATAATTGAAGTTGACAATGTCGAACATGACGAGGTTCATTCTGAGATTTGGATCCCTCAACTGTAACTACAATCATACAACATTCCTAAAATGACTTTGAGGCTAATAATATAATTCATATAATGTAAAACAAATTAAAATCTCTAATTACAATACCTATATTGTCTGGAACATAATGTTGCACATGATCAGAGGTTCGTTTCACATTCCAACGATCTTTCGAAGAAATTAGTTCCATTTGATTTTCCATGTTATTCCTTGACTTTATGCGAACCCATCCAACCCTTTGAAATTGTGGTTTATTCGTAGTTGAATGACTCTGACGACGATGTTGTGTCTTTTTTCTTTGCGGGCTCAAAAAACTGTGTTGTCTCTTAGTTGTGATTTTAGATGGAGACATGACACTGACAATTTTTTTGTTTATCTCTGCTTCTAAAGTGAAAAACAATGTCAATTGCTTCAGCATGGTCCACATTTGTAGGCAACTTGTTCAACATATTCCTTGCTCTTTTATTTATTGATGCATGTAAAAATTGCAATCTATAAACCTCATATATTGGATTGTTCAATGTTGATGTGTCAGGATCAACATGATCTGATAAAATATTTACATTGTTAAAGTTTGCTTGGTCTTATGGTAGAAGGCTCATTGTCATTGTTTGATTTAAATCAACTAAAAATACAGGTCTGTCAATTATCCGCCTTGAAACATTTGGTAATGTATTAATGTCTAAATCATGTTCACTAGCCCACATTTGAACTTTGAAGACATGCTTACAAACATTTCCATTCAACAACCAATCACAACTACAAAAATTAAACTCAGACCCTGTGTATATGACATTATACCGGGTATCAAGAGTATCCTTATTTTGACTACGAAGTAGAAATTCATTCATATTTTTTGGGTCATGTAGACAATCTTCATCTGGTATCTGGATTGCTCTAGCCTTTGAGCGAGTCTCTTGTTTTTCACACTTGGCAGGCTTTATAATTCTTTCTTCTTTTAAACGTTGATTATGAATATAGTATAGTTCACCTTTTTTCAATAAGATGAACAACAAAAAATCCACCCGTTTGTGGCATGAATTGTTATCCTCATATAGGTACCTATATTTCAGATACGTGTGGTAGGATTCAATTGCATTATTGGTGTCTTGATTGGAATGCATAAATTTCCTATAAGCTTTTGCCCACATATCTGGAATTTTTTTTATCATCAACTAAAAAGTTTTGTCTAAAAACATGCAAGTATGGAATAATAGTTATGATTCAATGTTACATGACACTTACAGATTTTTTCATTGGATAGCTAAGTGGTTTCAAAATATTTCAGAAACTTTTCCTCTTCACTAAATTCATTAAATAGTCTTGCAATTGCTTTTCGTACAGACTCATCATTTTGACTACTATGCATGATTTCTCCTAAAGCACGAAGAATGCAAACTTTGTTTTCTTTGGTTTTCACTTTGCTTCCAACATTTTTTACCCATGCTCGATGGACATGCCATACACATAGTAGAATTGAAGAATTGGTTAAACTCCTGAAATAACATTACATTAGAAGAGAGTAAATTATGTGAATGCAACATGTTTTTTTCATGTTTATTTTGAAATAAAACAAATGTCAAACCTTAATGCTTGAATCTCACCAGTAGCATCATCTATGATAAATGTCCGTACATGCCAATCTAAGCGTTCTTTCATTCCCACATCAAATAAAGATGACAACCATTTACGAATATCATATGTAGAATTATGTGATGAAATCACCCAAGCCACTGGAACACCATTACGATGTTTTCCGAATACCATTAACATATAAAGTTGATACTACATTCAAAAAACGTAAGTGTTAATATAGTATTCAACACATAAAAAATGATTTTAATCACCATAAAGAAATGAAAAGGTTGATTATACGCACTGCATACATATTGGTACTAAATGTGGAATGCATAGACATAGCATTGTTGTGTGAATACTTTACCATCGTGGAACATGTCCAACGGGTTTGTATTCCTATAATGAATGGTACATTTTTCACAATATCTTGCTTTTGATAGAAAAAAAAACTATCTGGAAACTGATTATACCAACAATCGACACTTGTTGGATCACTCTCATACTTCATATATTCTTTCTTTCTAATATTATGGTAAATGTTAGAAATATCCATCCTTGCCATTAAGCCATCCCGAGTTACCCCTGTGAACAACTCACCAGATTGGTGCTCTACATCAGAGATGAATTATCCCAAACCATTGTGACATTAAAACCATCTTCAATCATCTTGTCTACACTAGCTCGTATATAAAAGGAAAAATGGGGTGCATATTTGAATGTTTGAGGTCTACCCATCACATTCTTCCCGTGACACATGCCACCAGATTGATCAATATGCCTACACTCAATGTATGTTAGAATAACATCTTTTGGATGCATATAAATTCGATGCATGATGAAATGACATCTGCAACCAACATTAATGCTTTGGCGTGGATTGCATTTCATTTTTGTTGATCCATGTGGATTCATTGTAATCTCACCACCTAAGAGTTTATGTGTCGACTCCGGACCATATGCACACCAATAACTAAATAAGAACAATGATAACAAATTAAGAAACATGTCAACACATTTTTTTCATAATAAAATTGAATTAGAAGTTCATAATTATATTAAACAAATAAAGGCTCACATGGCATATTCCAGACATGTGTTAATGCGGGCACATACAATCTCCTCCACTTCTTTAGATCGATTTGTATTAACAATAAATTGAGTGGGATATTATTCATCTGATTTCTCCCCATTTATAAAATCTTCAAGTTGACTATATGGAATAATAACAACTTGATCCCCTCCAATTTGGTTCCATGTTAGATCTTTAGCTGAAAAGTCTATTGTATCTTCTGGGTCTTTTGTGCCCAATTCCATAATGTCTTCCCACTTTCCCATCTATAAAATACCTATACAAATTTGAATTTTTTTGGAGATCAACACTTATGACATTAAGCTGATATAAATATTTGTCAGTGATATCTAATACTCAATGTTACTTTACAATCCATTTTATGTGATTTAATGTTCTATAATATAAATGGCATAACATTATACTCGATCCATGGATGGTAGTATAAGGTGACCCTAAGAAGGATGAGCCTCATGTAAATGAAGTTGGATTGGGTCCCCCTAGGGGGTAACACATTGTTATGGGATGTTCATGTTTGAACATGTGTTCAAATAGTTTGAAGGGATGTTCGGAGATGCCAAGTACGAAAAATTGGGTGTAGGTGCAATCATGGCATGTGATGGTCGAGAAGTAGTTCCGTGTGAGTAAGTTTGATCTCCTCCTCATTGTGAAGAAGGACTAGTGGGTAGGTTGTTTGGGATGTTGGTGACAAACAAGGTAGAACCTAGCAAGGTTGATTCTAAAACAATTGCACTCACTGGTGTATGGGATGGCTGAGATGATGTATCAGCCAAGTTGGGGATACCTTCCAATATTGGGGGTAGATTTAATAAGAGTCTAGAACAATGGGGATTCTGTGGTTTCCCTATGATGCTGAACCAGATAGAAAGATGTCTGTGAGCTGCGATGAGTGAAATAAATGAACAAGTGCTTTTTGTATTTTTGGACTAACTCAACAATGTTACTTAAAGATGGATGTAATCAATGTTTCATAAAAAAAACCAATCAATCATCAATGTAGGGTAGTGATGTTTATCTGCATGGGGATATAAAAATAATTTGCAGGTGTCCTAAAAGACGTATCGTCCTTTCTCTCAATATCACAGGGCCTTCCAAAAGCACTCAATAGTGGGACATGAATCCATCGGAAGAGGAACTAGTGAAGGTATGAAAATTCAGTTATAATGAGGGGTAAAGGGGGCATATCTCGAAAGTACTGGCAATATTTCCCAACAACCATTCAAAATATAATTGAGGTGTGATTGCAGCCCACAACCGCCACCTGTGTAGAAAAACCTATATTTGGCAACTAAGTTACCTCGATCAAGCACGACATTTAGATTTTCGGCCTAAGAAATGGGTCATGGGATGGAGGCTTTCCAAGAGTTGGGTGACTCAAGGAGGCATGCACAGAACAACTGAACCTCGGCCTTCGACCCTTCACGGGTATCCCCCTACCTTATGGTGTAGGAATGCTTGATTTAGAGGGTTTTTGGTTTACTATTTCACAATTTCTAAGTTTCAATGAGAGATGATAACAAGGAGTTGTTTGGATACCTATCCCCGAGATCTTAACTTAGACTACAAATTTCCAATAATTCATATATATATATATATATATATAAACTGTGTTTACATCTTTATTCATTAAATATAACATTTATGATATATCTCATGAAAAAAACATTCCAATATATTTCAATAGATTCAAACTTATGATCAAATAACTTTTTTCATATATTTCACATAAAAAAACATTCCAATATATCTCAATACATTCAAAAACAAACATTGCAATTTATTTAAATACCTTCTAGTTTATGATAATTTTTTTTATAAGTTTTAAATTGGGTTAGTAGCTTAATTTAAGTACTTTCAAGTTGTTATTCCAACATTATCATACTAAAGTACATGTAAGTTGTGTGGTTGTCTTAAATGTTTAAGTATCATAGTTGGATTATAAAAAAGAGCATGACATTATGGTGTGAATATGAGATTCTATATTTATCACACTAATCATGAGATTTTCACAAACATATTATTGTCTACTATGGAGGTTGGACACACTATACATTGGTTCTTAAAACACTTAATACACTATTCTCTACCTCAAGCTAGAGCATTCAATAAGGGAATATGCTATAAGTTAGTGACAAAAATAATGTGCCAATTGAGAATACATTTGATGAGATTAAGTGCGAGTGTGACAATTATGTTCCATATATATGCATCTATACAATACATCTCAAAGAGGAGGACATAAGTACAAGCATATGCATCTATACAACACATCCCAAAGAGGAGGAAAGTGTATGCAAGTATCTATAAAACACGTCCCAAAGGGGAGGGATGTACAATCAAGTAAGTATACTAACAACCAATCAACTATTATACTAGTAGTAGACATACTTGCATGTGCTCACATCTATTGGTATAAGGGTCATGGTTTGTTGAGACTTTTTAAGTTATCTCAACCAGTACTTACAATCAATGTGGGATAACAAATCAAAGTAGAGAAGATTTTCTGGTTGTAGTAGGTATTCCAAGCTTCCACATAACAAGAGTATCATATTTTTATGAGAATATGAATTTTTATTATCTAAACTATTTTTTTACAACAAAATGATAAAAATAATTACAAAAGATTATCAATAATGATAAAATAGATTATCACATTACTAAATAAAAAAAAGAACAAATTTAGAAATAATAATATTATGTAATGGAGCAACCTTTTAATGGATAATGGAAATGTAAGACATAATCACTTCCACTACATGTATGATGACCATACATAAAAAAAACTATTGTGTTTCCCTGTCAATAGAAATCCATGGAGGGATGTCACATCTCTCAACACATGGTGCACCCACTTGTGCATGTACAACATATGATTAAGGCTAGCATTTGGGTTGTTTCCTTTCCATAGTGAATAGTAATACACTTTATAAATTTTAAATTTAAGGATAATTTTTAGAATTCTATGAAAGTAGATGTTTATAACTATTTTTTTATTTAGAAAAGCTAGGTGAACTTTATAAACTAATATGAATGAAATGAGTAACCTCATGTAACGTCAATATATTAAAATTAAAATAAGATTAAAATACATAACATAAAAAATAATGATAATAATTAAAACATCAAATATATTAATTAGAAAACATAAAAAAAAATCATCATAATTATAATTTCATAAATATAATAATTTTAAGTTGAAAGGAAGATCACCCAAGGATAAAGTGAAACCTTAAAACTATAGATGAAAGTTTTGGTGGAAAAGTGTCTAGGCAATAAAAAGCTAGGTACTAGAAAAGAAATGACATAGTAGACTGAAAGAAAGAGAAAGGAAGAGCACACAAGGGCAAAGTGAAACCTTAAACAATATAGATGAAAGCTTTGGTGGAAAAGTGTCAGAGAAGAAATGACATAGTAGATTGAAATAAAGAGAGTGAATGAGAAATATAATATGTATAAACAAGAAAACAAGTATGTTGAGTTTAAGAGATTATCTAAATAAAAAAATATATTTTCCTTAATTTAATTTATTTGAAAAAAAAAATTATAACTGAACTGAAAACATTTTCATTATTGATATTTTTTTAAATAAAAGTTTCATTTAAAAAAAAAAAATAAAACAAAAAAATAATTTTATTTCAAAATTTTCTTTCAATTAAAAAAGGTAAAAACTAATATTAAGTTTGTTTGTGTTCTTAAGATTAATACTTATGAAAATGTTAAGTAACTTTAAAAAAATACTTGCTAGAAAGGTTAAGGTTGTCAAATTTTTGCATTAGGCAAAACTCTCACACTATGACCAATCAATTACTCCATCCATTCCAATCAGCTTTATGATATTTGTGTAGTGAGATTAGTAGTATAAAAGCTACTACCACCCAAAATCAATATTCTAGATGTAATAAAATATCCCAATTAAGGTTTAAAATTACTAGGACTTTTCAAGAGCTTTTGTTCACTATTTTTGTTCTACATTTCATTTTTCAAACTATTTTCTACTTTACACAATTCATATTTTCTAATGTATTTTTGACTCATTTTTATTCATTTTAATTAAAATATGATAATTTTTATAATATTAATTTTATTTATTCAAAATAATTTTTCACAATTTCTCTTATTTTATTAAATAAAATTATATTTTGCTTAATTTAATCTACTAACTACAATACATTACAAAAATTCTACAATACATTTAATATTATTTAATCAATATTATTAATACATTTAAGAAAAATTATGAATACATTACAATTCCTTAGTAGTTTTTGAAAAGGTAAGAATCCTTGACTAGTCATGCAAACCCAAATGTAAAAGTAGCATGATCTTCTTTTATAAAAAAAAAATAAGAATAATTAAATAAAATTTCACTTTATTAAATAGAATTATAATTTGCTTAATTTAATCTACTTTAATTTAAAATATAAATAACTACACTACATTACATAAATACTACACTACATTTAATATTATTTTATATAAAAAATAGAAATATTTCATTAAATATATTAATAATTTTTAAAACTATTCATACAAATTTTTGTAATTCTTCATGCAAATTATTAAAAATAAATTACTTTATATATTAAATTTATAATTTATAAAAATATTAAAAATACTGCTTTACTAAATATGCAATATTAAGTCACTGGTGAAGTCGAGAGATCCTTAGAACGTGGATCCTTGTTTGGTTTGGTGGACAGGGATCCTTAGGATAGGACAAGATCTAGGTCGAAACTCTTTACGTATATATGAATCTTTAGTGTCTAATAACAAGGTTTATTATGCACTGTTAAAACAAAAAAATACTGTATTAATTTTTTCCCTAAAACTAGTAGTCAAAACATTACTACTTAATTCAGTATTACTAAACTTAACATAAAATCACTCTGCACTATACTTATATTTATTCAATAAAATAGAGAGAATAAAACGTTACTTACGGTTTGCATTCGTGGGTAAGTAATGTTTACATTTTCTATGTAAACTGTAACATTTATCAAACATTTACCTTTTCAACACTGAAATATGGCTTGAATAGAGTTTTATCGTGAATAGCTTGTGTAGAGTTTTATCCTAAAATTAAAATTTAGATTCTAAATTTATAAGATGAATCCCAATTTCTCCTTCTCACTTTAACCCCTTAAGTCTCAAATCAATTAGCTAGCCCAAGCCCTAGATATTTACTCGCCTAGTCATTAAAATAAGCCATGGACTTGTTTTTTCCAGCAATAATTCTTCAAATTTTGGGAGAGAATAAAAACGTTTACCGATTTTCGTGTTGATAGAGCTCCTAGGTGTTTAGGTGGGAGATTGAGCTTGACTATTTCTTCTATCTGAGATTGAGCCAAATTTCTCCTTGATAGAGCTGGACTTCTTATGCCTTGAGTCTCTAAGATCCTGGTAAATGCTCTGGTTATTTCGTAAATTCTCTGGTTATTCTACCGAAAGTAAGAATTTATGCCCCGAATTAACTAACGATTGGTTTACTTGCATGAAAAAGCATGTTGGTAAAACAAAATGCGCATGTAAAAATGGTTGGTAATATGGTAAAAACGAATTACACAAAACAAGGATCGCGGTTCTAACAACGGTTAGTAAAACCCATTAAAAATGGTTGGTAAAAACTTGGTAAAATTAATTAAAGCAATGGCACAGAACTCTGATCGTGCATGTAATTCAAATCCAATTGGGTACTAATTAATTAAGGTGGCCATCTAGACTGGGTACCATAAATCTAGAAGCACACAACCACATTTAAAGAACTGTAGTCTAGCGCAGGCTGAAATCAATGCAAGGATCATCGAAAAATGGTCAGTTAGAATGCACATTAGACAAATGCAATACTACACACATAGGCATTCAACATTACTTGAGGATTTACTGCATGAAGGTATATATGTTATTTCTTTTTGATCAAGTACATAAACAATTATAATTACATATAACTTCATGCAAATACAACGAATAATGTTTATATTCATGTTCAAATTATTAAAACAAATATGTTAATGCATACAAATATATCATCACTTGTATTACATATGTTTGGAATCATTTTTAATTATGTAATAAATATGTTTGTACCCATCAATTATGCATATGGCCATAACTTTTGGGCGGATAAGACACATGAGAAGTGAAACACACAATTATGAAGTTGTGGTGACATTTCAACAAATTAGTTACATCTTTCAAATAAGAATACAATAAATTATTGAGATCGAATGATGAAGATTGTGAATAGTAATATGATTTCAATATATCACTTTGGATCTGCATTTGAGCTAATATTTGTGACTTATATAAGCCTTTTGTAGGAATATACCTAATATACCTAATATTTAGGTATATGACTAAGATATTCTCTATTATCCCAAAGAAATTAGTTAAAACTATCACAAATAACAATCATTGTTTATCTATTTTATGAATCCAAATGGAGTCATTATATTAAATGGTGGACTCAACTATAATCTAAATATATTTATAATATATAAAAAAAACTTGAAACCTTGAATTTTAAAATTCCTTAAGTAGATAAAAATGTTGATATATTCGGATCTTAGTCTCTTCTACACAATTTCTTTTGATCTTGTCCCCTCTTTAGAGTGTAAGTATATATACTGGTATATATGTTGGTATATATATACTAAGTAAATATACCTAGTATATATACTAAATAATAATAATAATAATAATCTAATAAGTAATATATACTTAATATAGTATAATGAATATGTATATTTACTTAGTATATTTACCGACATATATACCTAGTATACATATATAGGTATATATAGTAGGTATATATACTGGTATGTATACCAACATATATACCAAGTATATATACTATATTAAGTATATACTAGATATATATACTTAGTATATATATCGACATATATACCAACGTATATACTTGGTATATATATTCATGCTTCATGTCAATTATCATATGACTACTTAATATAATATATATACTAGGTATATATGACAATATATATACAACTATATATACCGATATATATACTAAGTTTATATACTAGTATTTATATTGACGTATATACTAGGTATATGTGTCGGTATATATACTGATATATATACTTGGTATATATACCGGTATGTATACTTGATATATATATCGACATATATACCTAGTATATATACTAGGTGTATATACTGATATATATACCAACCTATATACCTAATATATATACCGAGACATATATGACTACTTAATATAGTATATATACTGACACATATATGACTACTTAATATAGTATATATACTGACACATATATGACTACTTAATATAGTATATATACCAACACATATACCTAGTATATATATGACTACTTAATATAGTATATATACTAGGTATATATGATGGTATATATACAACTATATATATCGATATATATAGTAAGTATATATACCAGTATTTATATTGACATATACTAGGTATATATGTCGGTATATATACTTGGTATACTGGTATATATACCAATATATATACTTGGTATACAAATCAATATGTATACCAACATATATATCTAGTATATATACTAGGTATATATACTGGTATATATATATAATATATATACCGACACATATACCTAGTATATATATGATGGTATACATATATACTAGGCATATATGACGGTATACTTACAACTATATATACTAATATATATACTAAGTATATATACCAGTATTTATATTGACATATATACTAGGTATATGTGTCGGTATATATACTTGGTTTATATACCGGTATATATACTTGATATATATACCAATATATATATTAGGTATATATACCGGTATATATACTTGATATATATACTAGTATATATACTTGGTATATATATCGATATATATACCTAGTATATATACTAGGTATATATTCTGGTATATATACCGACAGATATACCTAGTATATGTTGATATACTGGTATATATACTAAGTATGTATAACGATATATATACTAAGTATATATACTTGTATAAATGTTGACATCTATACCTAGTATATATACCGTTATATATGTCAATATATATACACCGAAACATATATATACCGGTATATATACTGAGTAAATATTCTGATGTATATATGTTTCGGTGTATATACTTAGTATATATACACCAAAACATTTATACATCGATATATATACTCAATATATATACCGATATCCCTGGATGGGGTGACACATGGGTCACACACATCAATGGATGGGGAGATTACGAGGGCAGTTAAAGCCCCTCCACCCTCCCCACCTGTCCAGTCGTGATGGCCAGTAAGCATGAGAGCCAAGCCTTAGTGCGTCGAGCCTTAATGGAAGCCCAGGCTCAGCTCCTCGGCTTTAGTATGATTTTGGAGATTGCCATTACACCTGCAATAATATGGGCCACTTGGGCACAAAGCTCAACATCATTTTGTTAACTCTACT
This sequence comes from Picea engelmannii, assembly GCA_009831015.1. NCBI lineage: Eukaryota > Viridiplantae > Streptophyta > Pinopsida > Pinales > Pinaceae > Picea > Picea engelmannii. The sequence goes on from ML778996.1 coordinate 332,116, forward strand.
CCGAGATTCAGCCTGCTCAGCTGATTTTTTTGCTTGCCTGGTGCTCTGTGAAAACATGCTACGAGAATGTGGCAAGCACCGATGAGGGCTGACCTAATATATCAAGGTTGGTCGGCACAACCGCCTAGGGCCTTCCTCTCGAGCTTTCACGCCAGGCGGAGACCATCCAGGCTCTTTGGGGAAGAAATCGTCTGCATAGGCTCCTTCAAACCCTTGGCCTCATCATGGCCAGGGGCTTGCCTCTTGAGATCTAGTTCCAGATGAGGACCATCCAGGTTCCTCTAGGAAAAATTAGATAGCTCAGGTTCATCAGGAGCCACGTCCTCCCATCATTGAGAGTCTCCAAGGTGGATGCCCAGTGGAAGAATAATTTCCGCCCAATTGAGCAGAATTCTTTCCTTTCCTATATTCAACCGCCATGGAGAACCAACCCGCCACCTGCATCACCATTCCATTTTAGGAGTCAGTTGCAATGGGATGCATAGTGGAAGAAGAAGCCTTACCTCTAGAGGACCACTCGGGGCACAACTTTGCTGCCTCCATGGATTCCCTGTCAAGCAAGCCTGAGAAGAGTCGTTGCTCGACGTGTTGCCATCCCTTCACCTTCAGACTCCATCAAGATGGACGCTCGGGCTTGCCCCATGCATAGCATTCTCACAGGTTTTTTTCTTTGGTTCAATGGCTCTGACAACGATGTTGTGTCTTTTTTCTTTGCGGGCTCAAAAAATTGTGTTGTCTCTTAGCTGTGATTTTAGATGGAGACATGACACTAACATATTTTTTGTTTATCTCTGCTTCTAAAGTGGAAAACAATGTCAATTGCTTTAGCATGGTCCACATTTGTAGGCAACTTGTTCAACATATTCCTCGATCTTTTATTGATTGATGCATGTAAAAATTGCAATCTATAAACCTTAGATATTGGATTGTTCAATGTTGATGTGTCAGGATCAACATGATCTGATAAAATATTTACATTGTTAAAGTTTGCTTGGTCTTATGGTAGCAGGCTCATTGTCGTTGTTTGATTTAAATCAACTAAAAATATAGGTCTGTCAGTTATCGGACTTGAAATATTTGGTAATGTATTAATGTCTAAATCATGTTCACTAGCCCACATTTGAACTTTGAAGACATGCTTACAGACATTTCCATTCAACACCCAATCACAACTACAAAAATTAAACTCAAACCCTCTGTATATGACATTATACCAGGTATCAGGAGTATCCTTATTTTGACTACGAACTAGAAATTCATTCATATTTTTTGGGTCATGTAGACAATTTGATGCAGGAGCATCACCAACAACAAGTGAGCATGGGATAAACGCCATCACATTTTTTTGGCACATGTTGAAATTATTTGAAATATCTTGAAAGTTTGGATGCACAGACTTTAATGTAATAGTTAAGAAAGGCGTACTTCCATATTGTAAACATATTTTGAGTGATTCACTCTCCTCTGTAAGGTGTAGAGGCATTTATGCATAGTTAATGAAGGTAGATAGATTTAAATTCTAGATTAGACAGTTTTAGGAGCTGGAGGGAAAACCGACTATAGACACCCTCATCTTGTATCATTGTAACATTATCAAGGATATCATAGAGCATAGAGAAGAGTTGTAGCAGAGAGTTGTGTAGAAGAATCCATGTACAAAAGTTCTAAAATTAATACATGAAGCTTTGATTTAGACTCATGGGTTTCTGATGTTTTCTGTGTATACATGTTGAATGCTATGGTTATGGCTATTTTACTCTTTCTGTTGTGCATTCACTTTTATGCTATGTATGTATGATTTCATGTTAAATGTTTGAAGTCTGAGAGAGTAAGGAAATGAGTTTCAATTATTTCTCTTCTTGAGTCAGAGTTCCTGCAAGGAGTGCAGTGAAGCATCCGCAAGGAGTGCGTTGACGGGTTCAGAGTTCATCTCTGAAATCTCAGAAGGGATACCGTTGTTCTCATTTCAACCGAAGTGCAAGACAAGCACAGAAGCCGTGCAAGGTGTGCACAGGCTGGTCGAGACCTTAGAACACATAGACTAAGGTTGAGAGATTGAAGGATTGTTGTTGCAGAGTTGCACAGAGTCAAGTGACCCAAATACTTAGACGTATTTGAAGAAGTGCCACAAGGAGTGTATGCAGAAATATCATAGGAGACTTGAGTTGGTGAAAGAAAGCTCAGGAGAGTTAGCGTCTTCAAGGTGTTTGAGGAGCAGAAGGGAAATTTAGCCATCATGCAGAGGATAGGTTCTAGAAGAGAGTCGCAGGGTCAATTTAGAACCAGATATCTTTGAAGAAGAAATTTGGACGGTCGAAATTCTCTGAGAAGAATTCCCGAAATAGTGAGGACCGTAGGATCTACAGGAGTTGCAAGGCAGATAAGGGGTCATTGATCTTGACTTATTGGGCCACCATATCATTTCGACATTTTGGGGTTTGAAAGTCCGAAGTGTAAACCAAATCCTTGATCGATCAAACCCCCGAAACACGAATAGAAGTATTCATGTGTGGAAGGAGCGGGGAAAGAGTATAAGCGTTTCGGAACATCGAAATTTAGAAAATCGGGGATTACGAGGAAATAAGGTTGGGGTCGAGAGTTTCAAACTCCCGATACCCGAAAACCCAAAATAAAGGGAAGGTGACATGTGGAAGGACATGAGACTTCCTGTCGAGGTTCACAAAAGCAGAAGAGGAGAAGTACCATTTCAACATTTTGAGGTTCAGAGGTTTGAGAGCCCCGAGGACATAGTGGAAGTGCTTTTCGGTGGTTGAAATCCCCGAAACCGCGAAGAGAAAGGGAAGACCAAAATATTTGCATTTCGGTAAATCGAAAGTCAGAAGTTCGGAACTCTAGGGGTCGAGAGTAGAGTTGCACGTTATCGCAACTCCCGAATTCGCGAAAGCCTAAAAGCCGAAATTGACATCAGGAAAGGAAAGCATTAGTATTTCGGGTTTCGGAGGTTGAAGAGATAAGGCGTTCGACCACAGGATTCGCGAAATTGTGAAATTTGGTATCCTGAAATAAAAGAGGAGTTTCCTCAAGGTTTGTTGTGGGTGTTGATTTCCCGAAAGGGAAATAAAAGAGCCAACCGAGATCTCAAGGGCCGGAAAGAAAAGATCCTGTGCGAATCCCAACTTGTGGGTCTGGGGGTTTGCGTCAGTTGTGGTATCAGAGCTTGATTTCGTCTGTACATCTCAGGCAGAGTAAGCTAGGGAAAAGGAGTACTCTGATACACATCAGTTGTGGTATCAGAGCATAGAAAAATTTCTTTGCTTTATGTAGCAGGGAAAAGAGGAATTTTACAGCCATGCCGCCAAAAATAAGAGATAGGCAAACACCCGATCCACCAGAGGAAAGGGAAATTCCAAGAAGAAGGGGTAGGAAATTACCTGAGCTACTAGGGGCAAGAGGGATGCATGAAATGTGTGCTAGGATTGATGCCATGGAAATAGCACAGAGGCGCACAGTTGGTGCTGGAGATATCAGTGAGTTTGAAAGTGAAGATGAAGCTGGACATGGAGGAGAAGAAGTTGTAGTAGAAGATGCAGTAGAAGAATGCCTATTCAGGGCTATTGCAAGGATAGGTGCCAGGGAAAAAATGGACATTCCAGTATATGAAGGAAACCTGGATGTGGAAGAGATTCTAGACTGGATTAGAGCTCTGGATAAGTATTTTGACTATGAAGATGTTGAGGAAGACAAGAAGATCAAACATGCTGTCACAAGACTTAAAGGGTATGCAACATTATGGTGGGATGAACTGTAGGTTGACAGACGCTGCAAAGGCAAGCAAAAAATCAAGAGTTGGGATAGAATGGTTGTGAAGATAAAGGAAAAATTCATACCCAAGGATTATCAAATCACTCTGTTTCGGAGGATGCAGAATTTGAGACAGAAGCTGGTGTTAGTGAAGGAGTACACTGAAGAGTTCTACAAACTAAACATCAGGGTAGGTCATCGTGAAAGTGATGATGAAAAGGTTGCTAGATATATGAATGGTCTGAGATATGACATCCAAGATGAGATGATCATGATGACCATCTGAACGGTGGAAGATGCTTATCAGATGGCTCTGAAGGCTGAAGAGAAGCTGAGCCAAAAGAAAAGTCAAAGAGGGCGAGGCAGAAGTCAAGACATAGGAAAAACAATTGTCCAAGATAGGAATCAGAAACCTAAGGAAGAGTGGAAGAAACCTCAAACTCAAACTGAGAGAGGTGGAATCTCACAGAGAAGATAGTATGCTGATAACAACACTTTTCCTTGCGCTAGAGGAAGAGGAAGAGGCATAGGTGGAGTGGTAAAATGATTCACATGTGGAAAGAATGGACACAAATATTATGAATGTCCAGATAAGAAGAAAGAAGGAGGTGAAACTCACATTGCCGAAGCGCAAGGATAGAATGTTGAGGCAGAAGATGTTGAAGGTGGAAGATCACTGATGATGAGGAAAGTTCTCTTAACGCCAGAGAAGGAGATAGAAAATCCAGTCCAAAGGAACAGACTTTTTCAGACTTCTTGCAAGACCAAAGACAGGGTATGCAATGTCATCGTGGACAGTGGCAGCACAGATAATCTCGTTTCTACAGAGATGGTGGAAAAGCTGGAGCTAGAGACTATTGAACATCCAAGCCCATACAAAGTTTCATGGCTACAAAAAGGGCATCAAGTAAATGTCACTAAACAATGTTTAGTTGATATTAAAATAGGAGGATATAAGGATGAGATACTATGTGATGTCATTCCCATGGATGTTTGTCATCTATTGCTAGGTAGACCATGGCAATATGACAGGAATGTGATTCATGATGGGAGAAAGAACACATACACCCTGGAGAAGAATGGAAGAACTCACATGTTGTTTCCAATTAAGGATAAAGAAGTGAAAACAGAGGTAAGCAACACTGTACTTCTCATGAGTGGGAAGGAACTTCTTAAAGAGATTAAGAAGAAGGAAGAAACACAATTCGTCGTGGTGAGATAACCTCGGATTGTTTTAACCAGTACAAGGGTGGATGATTTACCAGAAGAAATCCAGAAGTTATTGGAAGAATTTGCTGATATAGTAGCAGACGAACTACCTCGTTCATTACCACCTATCAGGAGTATAAGTCATCACATCGATATTATACCTGGAGCTAGTTTACCAAACAAAGCAGTGTATAGAGTGACACTGCAGGAGAATGAAGAGGTCAAGAGATAGGTCCAGGATTTAATGGACAAAGGATTGGTTAGAGAAAGCTTGAGTCCATGCGTTGTTCCAACAGTGCTCAGTCCAAAGAAAGATGGAGGCTGGAGGATGTGTACAGACTCAAGGGAAATTAACAAGATTACCATCAGATATAGATTTCCATTGCCAAGGATGGATGATTTGATGGATTGCTTGAGTGGAGCAAGATTTTTTTCAAAGATTGATTTGAAAAGTGGATATCATCAAATCCGAATGAGAGAAGGTGATGAATGGAAGACAACATTCAAGACAAATGAAGGGCTGTATGAATGGCTTGTTATGCCATTTGGATTAACAAATGTGCCTAGTACTTTCATGAGATTGATGAATGAAGTCCTGAAGGAGTTCATTGGAAAATTCGTCATTGTATATCTTGACGATATACTGATTTTCAGTAGGACATAAACAGAGCACTTGAAGCATTTGGCTACAGTGATGAAAAAATTGCAGCAAGAGAAGTTGTTGATAAATATGAAGAAATCATGATTCATGAAGATAGAGCTCATTTATTTGGGGTTTGTTATCTCTGCAAATAAGTTAAAAATGGATCTAGATAAAGTGGAGGTGATTAAGAATTAGCCATTGCTAAAGAGTATATTTGAAGTTCGAAGCTTTCATGGATTGGCTAGTTTCTACAAGAAATTTATTAGAAATTTCAATGGAATTAGCGCACCGATGATGGACACAGTGAAGAAAAGGCATAAATCTTTTCACTAGACGGAAGAAGCAGAGAACAATTTCAATTTGTTGAAAAGGAAGATTATTGAACAACCAATCTTGGTGTTTCCAGATTTCAACAAGACATTTCAGGTCAAATGTGACGCTAGTGGATTTGCAATTGGAGCGGTCTTGAGCCAAGATGACAGGCCAGTCGCATACTTCAGTGAGAAACTATATGTGGAAAATGTTAAGTACTCCACATATGACAAAGAGTTTTATGTGGTCATACAAGTACTGAAGAAGTGGAGGCACTATTTGGTTCCTAAAGAGTTCGTTTTGTACAGTGATAATCATGCCTTACAATTTGTAACTCAATAGGATAATTTGAACCAGAAGCATGCAAAATGGGTTGAATACATGCAGAATTTTACTTTTGTAATTAAACATATTTCTGGAACTGCTAACAAAGTTGTTGATGCTTTGAGCAGGAAATGTTTTCTGATGTAGGAATTTAGAGTCAAAACTTTAGGTTTTGGTAATCTCAAGGACATGTACATAAATGATCTAGATTTCAAAGAGGCGTATGAGGCATCTGAGAATCCAATTCTCAGGGACAGAAGCCAATGGACCGAATATATGATCCACGATGGATTATTATTCAGGGGAAATCAATTGTGTATTCCAAAATGCTCCATGAGGGAGAATCTGTTGAAAGAAAAACACAGTGGAGGATTGGCCGGACATTTCGGTCATGATAAAATGTTCTCGAAATTAAATGGTTCATATTTTTGGCCAGAGATGAGGACAGATGTAGAATTTGTCACCACTCAAAAGGAAAAAGACAGAATACAGGGTTGTATCAACTGTTACCCATACCTGAGAGGCCGTGGGATGTGGTAAGCATGTATTTTGTGTTGGGACTGCCGAGAATGCAAAGAGGGTTTGATTCAATCTTTGTGGTGGTAGAAATATTTTCTAAGATGGCACACTTTATACCATGTCAGAAAACCAGTGACATGACTCATATCGCGAACCTGTTTTCCGAAGAAGTTGTCAGACTTCACGGCTTACCAAGGAGTATAGTTTCAGATTGAGACACTAAGTTTGTAGGACATTTCTGGAGGACTTTATGGAAGAAGCTGGGGACAAGTTTGTCTTTTAGCTCATCTTACCATCCTCAGACGGATGGGAAAACAGAAGTTGTGAACAAAAGCTTGGGAGATTTACTGAGAAGCATAGTGACTGAACACCACAGTCAGTGGGATCACATTCTACCACAGGCGAAATTTTCTTATAATGATTCGATCAATAGAAGCACAGGGTAAAGTCCGTTTCATATTGTTTATGGAATGCAACCCAGGGGAGTTTCTGAATTGAAGGATTCAGAATAGGATGAAACTAGAAGTGCTAGTGCATATAATTTTGTAGAGGCAATGAAAGAACTTCACAGCCAAGTGAAGGAGCGATTGTAGAATTCAAGCCAGGAGTATAAGCACAGAGCAAATCAACACAGGCGGCAACTTCAGTTCAAAGTTGGTGATTTGATTCTTGCACACTTGAGAAAGGAAAGGTTCCCAAGGGGAGCATATAACAAACTGAAAATGAAAAAGATTAGACCATGCAAGATCATAAGGAAATTTGGGGCAAATGCATACACGATTGAATTACTCGATGGGGTCGGAATTTCACCGATATTCAACATCTCAGATTTGTACCCTTACAAAGATGAAGAAGACAATGGACATATAGAGGTTCAATGGGCTAAATAAATGCTTGTAGCTGAAAAGCCACAGATGGAGAGTATACTTGACAAGAGAGTCAACAAGAGGACTAGAAGAAAAGAGTATTTTGAATACTTAGTCAAGTGGAAGGGACATCCAGTTGAAGATGCTAGCTGGGAGAATGAAGCAGAAATTCAAAAGCATGGACAAACAGTGCAGAAGATCATGAACAAGAGTCCATGAAAATTTTCAAGCGAGGGAGTATGATGCAGGAGCATCACTAGCAGCAAGCGAGCGTGGGACAAACGCCATCGCATTTTTTTGGCACATGTTGAAATTGTTTGAAATATCTTGAAAGTTTGGATGCACGGAATTTAATGTAATAGTTAAGAAGGGTGTACTTCCATATTGTAAACAGATCTTGAGCGATTCGCTCTCATCTGTAAGGTGTAGAGGCATTTATGCATAGTTAATGAAGGTAGGTAGATTTAAATTCTAGATTAGACAGTTTTAGGAGCTGGAGGGAAAACCGACTATAGACACCCTCATCTTGTATCATTGTAAATTTATCAAGGATATCATAGAGCATAGAGAAGAGCTGTAGAAGAGAGCTGTGTAGAAGAATCCATGTACATAAGTTCTGAAATTAATACATGAAGCTTTGATTTAGACTCATGGGTTTCTGATGTTTTCTGTGTATACATGCTGAATACTATGCTTATGGCTGTTTTACTCTTTCTGTTATGCATTTGCTTTTATGCTATGTATGTATGATTTCATGTTAAATGTTTGAATTCTGAGAGAGTAAGGAAATGAGTTTCAATTGTTTCTCTTCTTGAGTCAGAGTTCTTGCAAGGAGTGCAGTGAAGTGTCCGCAAGGAGTGCGTTGACGGGTTCAGAGTTCATCTCTGAAAGCTTAGGAGGGATACCGTTGTTCTCATTTCAATTGAAGCGCAAGATAAGCACAGAAGCCATGCAAGGTGTGCGCAGGCTGGTCGAGACCTTAGAACACATAGACTAAGGTTGAGAGATTGAAGGATTATTGTTGCAGAGTTGCACAGAGTCAAGAGACTCAAATACTTAGATGTATTTGAAGAAGTGCCGCAAGGAGTGCGTGCAGAAATCTCATAGGAGACTTGAGTTGGTGAAAGAAAGCTCATGAGAGTTAGCGTCTTCAAGGTGTTTGAGGAGCAGAAGGGAACTTTAGCCATCGTGCAGAGGATAGGTTCCAGAAGAGAGTCGCAGGGTCAATTTAGAACCAGAGATCTTTGAAGTAGAAATTTGGATGGTCGGAATTCTCTGAGAAGAATTCCCGAAATAGTGAGAACTGTAGGATCTACAAGAGTTGCAAGGTGGATAAGGGGCCGTTGATCTTGACTTATTGGGGTGCTAGATCATTTCAGCATTTTGGGGTTCAAAAGTCCGAAGTGTAAGCCAAATCCTTGACCGATCAAACCCCCAAAATGCGAATAGAAGTATTCATGTGTGGAAGGAGAGGGGAAAGAGTATAAGAATTTCAGAACATCAGAATTCAGAAAATCGGGGATTACGGGGACATAAGGTTGGGGTCGAGAGTTTCAAACTCCTGATACCTGGAAACCCAAAATAAAGGGAAGGTGACACGTGGAAGGACAAGAGACTTACTGTCGAGGTTCGCGAAAGCAGAAGAGGAGAAGTACCATTTCAACATTTCGGGGTTCGGAGGTTCGAGAGCCCTGAGGACATAGTGGAAGTGATTTTTGGTGGTTGAAATCCCCAAAACCACGAAGAGGAAGGGAAGACCAGAATATTTACATTTCGGTAAATTGGAAGTCGAAAGTTCGAAACTCCAGGGGTCGAGAGTAGAGTTGCACGTTATCGCAACTCTCAAATTCGCAAAAGCCTTAAAGCCGAAATTGACATCAGGAAATGAAAGCATTAGTATTTCGGGTTTCAGAGGTCGAAGAGATAAGGCACTCGACCAAGGGATTCGCGAAATCACTAAATTTGGTATCCCAGATAAAAGAGGAGTTTCCTCAAGGTTTGTTGTGGGTGTTGATTTCCCGAAAGGGAAATAAAAGAGCCAATCGAGCTCTCAAGGGCCGGAAAGAAAAGATCCTCTGTGGATCCCAACCTGTGGGTCTGGGGGTCTACGTCACAATCTTCATTTGGTATCTGGATTGCTCTAGACTTTGAGTGAGTCTCTTGTTTCTCACACTTGGTAGGATTTATAATTCTTTCTTCTTTTAAACGTTGATTATGAATATAGTATAGTTCACCTTTTTTCAATAAGATGAAAACCAAAAAATCCACCCATTTGTGGCATGAATTGTTATCCTCATATAAGTAAGTATATTTCAGATACGTGTGGTAGGATTCAATTGCATTATTGGTGTATTGATTGGAATGCGGAAATTTCCTATAAGCTTTTGCCCACATATCTGGAAAAAAAATTATCATCAACTAAAAAGTAATGTCTAAAAACATGCAAGTATGGAATAATAGTTATGATTCAATGTTACATGACACTTACAGATTTTTTCATTGGATAGCTAAGTGGTTTCAAAATATTTCAGAAACTTTTCCTCTTCACTAAATTCATTAAATATTCTTGCAATTGCTTTTCGTACAGACTCATCATTTTGACAACTATGCATGATTTCTCCTAAAGCATGAAGAATACAAACTTTGTTTTCTTTGGCTTTCACTTTGCTTCCAACATTTTTTACCCATGCTTGATGGACATGCCATACACATAGTAGAATTGAGGAATTGGTTAAACTCCTGAAATAACATTACATTAGAAGAGAGTAAATTATGTGAATGCAACATGTTTTTTTCATGT
>ML778996.1:367456-377883 GCA_009831015.1 Picea engelmannii
TGACTGAAGAAATAAATACATAACTTAACAAGTACCTGGTTCTGATGCTAATTACTGTTGCCACTGTGCCTTGCTGCTGCCTTCCTGCTACCTGCTCCTCAGATCAATCCTGCCACAAGCAGGAAAATAACTGCCCAAAACTACTGTCCTCCCTGCCAACTAGGAAAACTACCTAGCTCCAGGATATCTACGGATATCCTGGCCCTCCGTGCCCAAAACCTCTAGCAACTCGGTGGCTCAACTGATCAAAATGCCACAATCCACAAAATACAACAGTGCCCAGAAAATCGCTGCTCACAGCAAAACACAGTCCGCTGCATCCATCCCCGTCAAATGGTGCGCACATCTCCCTCTTCCCTTCCCTTATTCCTCCCTGCCGACTCATGTAATTACTCCTTCAACCACCCACTCTCCTGTCCCTTCTCCCTCCTTAAATGTTTTATCTTCTCAGGATTCCTCGCTCCCTCACTGCATACGCAACCATTTTTATAATATTTCTCATTGATTTCTTAAGATTTATTTCTCAGGTCATTAAATGTGATCTTTAGTTAAAGTATTACTTAGTTAATCACAATTATTTTCTTTAATAAATTTTACTTTATAATCTTTAGATATTTATTTAACTAGGGTCGTTACATATTTACTTAGTATATATACCAACATATAGACCTATTATATATACTCTTATATACTAAGTATATATAACAGTATATATATTGGTATATATACTTGTATATACATCGACATATATACCTAGTATATATAACAATATATATGTCAGTATATATACAAGTATATATGTATCTAATTAATACAGGTCGATGAAAACTTAATAATTTTTTTATTAAGGATATGATGCAAATGTATGGCATGGAAAAACTCTCTAGGTTAGAAGAATGCTTATATTTAGTGGAAATTGCATATAATGCCAATAGATCATTGGAAATAAATCCATTAACTAAGGCTTTTGTATGAATAAAAATGCAACACTTCAATAATCGGGACAACATAGCAAGTGAGATCACACTTGCTATTAAGTAGGAGCTCACAGCCTCTATTGAATAATTAGTTACCTAAATTATTTTTCTTATTCATAGTGGACATGAAATTGTGATGTCATCATGATGTAATGATAAAATGTATCTTAATATACAATGTATATAAAAAAGGATTTAAAAAAAAAGAATGAACTATGATATGGACAATGGTTAAAGTTATTCATAGTGGACATGAAATTGTGATGTCATCACGATGTAATGATAAAATGTATCTTAATATACAATGTATATAAAATGACTTTAAAAAAAAAGAATGAACTATGATATGGACAATGGTTAAAGTGGTATGAGACAAAAACATAATTTTGCAAAATTTCATCCAAATGCATTCATCATGTCATTATATCCAATCCCTCGGTACTCCTAAAAACCACAAATAAACAAATGTGTTATTAGTAATATTTCATAACTCATTTATTATTTAAAATATGTGCTAAAATACTATATGCTTCATGTCAATTATCATATGATTACTTTTCGAAAAATTGAGTGTTAAATTTACCTTTCATCAAGCCTCATATGTTCAAATCTGGAAGTAATGAAACTGTTGGCATGCATGTGCTAATTTCTTGGATCACTAAATCATTTCGTTCAACTTACAACATAAACCATTAAAATGAAATAAGGTTAGTGTTCATTGTAAGACATGATGCACTAAATATTTAATTAGACAAACTTTAACTAAACTATATAAATATTTTTACAACTCTCTGATGTAGGAGCATCGATCCCAAGCCAGTCATACGCCATTCATCCAGCCCACTCAGCACGCATTCAATGAGGAAGAGAGGTGCAACCCCTCTCATATTCAAATTTTGAATTTGAATCAAGCACATTTAATGTTTGTAAGGCTATTAGACCTAAAAGGTCGTGCCTATACACAGGGTTTAGATGTAGATAGCCTTAATGGTTGTAAGGCTGAGATCTAGCTCCGATCTAGACTAGACAACCCATTTAATGTAAAGTTAATGTAAATTGAATAGGGTAGGTAGCTTTGGAGGGAAGAGCTCAAAGAGACCCTTCATGTAAAGAGATCTTTATATCTTTTTAGAGTTAGTTTTTAAGAGGGCATGAGTATGCATAGAAGTAGAGAGCAGAGAGAAGGAGACGAGACTCTGTCAAAGTTTGAGCTCAAGAACACTTTGTAAATGAGGCATTTTACATTAATACAAACAACAATTTTTCCTGCATGTCATTCTGTGTTGTGTGAATGCTTTTATGTGTTCTTTATATGCTGTGAATGTGTGTTGGTGTGCAATTACAGGGACATATAGGTTCTACTATCGATGGGTTCTTTTATTTTAGGTTTGGGGTTCTTTGTGGTCTCATGCCAAGACGGCGTGATAGAACACTGCGGGTTCTGAGAGCCAATGCATAGAGTGAATTTCCAATTCTGTGGAATTTGGACAAAGACGCACCGAGAGGGTGCACCAACTGAAATCATTGACTCAGAGGAAGACCTCAAGGTTGTTGAAGATCTTGGAGGTGAGACTGTGTAGAGGAGGACACAGTAGAAGACCGAATCTCTGAGGAATTCTATAGAGCTCTGCCAAGAGGGCATTGAGCAGGTGCATAGAGTGTGCAGCGAAACTCTGTTGAGTTTAGGAGGAAGGTAGAACTACTGAGAGTTCTTTAGAGCTCTGCCAGGAGGGCATTCAGTACAGGCACAAAGTGCTGAGGAGGAACTCTGCCGTGAGTTCACATAGACAGAGAAGAGTCCAAGGAAGGATCTTCACAGGGTTGTTGAACACCCTGCAGACTTAGCAAGAAGTTTTCTTGAGCAAAGGAGTGCCAGGAGGGCATCAAATTCTTCATCTGAGAGAGAAGGAAAACGAATTAATTCCTTAGAGGTCAAGGCTACAGGAAAATCTCAGAAGAGATAGCACCTTCGGGCATGCAAAGACTCTGCAAGGAGCACAAAAGTCGAAGAATCCTTTGAGGATTCAAAGAGAAAAAAGCTCAAGAGGGAGAGTGCTTTTATGCACAGGCCATAGCTGCAAAGATCGCAGGGGCAGAAGAACTCTTTGGAGAGTTTAGAGTCCCGAAATCTCAGGAGGGACAACGTCTTTGAGTACGCAAGGCGAGACCAAGGGTTGTAGAGCTCGCAGAGGAGAAGCAAAGGTCAAGGCTCTTGATAATTACAAATTCTTCCAAGTTCAAGAAGAAAGCACATGCTCAGAGGGGGAGCACAACTGCCGTCAAATCAGGCCGAAAAGACATCTGGACCATAGAGTTTCCACATCCCGGGAGTCACAGGAGAGCGCATAGAGAAGGAGAGATCGTGAGTCGTCAGATCTCACTCAGACAATCGATAGTCGTTGGATCTGTGGAAAGATGCATAAGGTTTAAACCCCTGTAAGCAGAGGAGAAAAGTCCCAAAATAGTGAACGTATTGGGATTTCGGACTTCGAGATTTCGAAGGTCCTGATGATGAGAGATTGAGGCACTTCACAGTGAAAGTCTCGAAACAACGAAGAAGATCGTAGCCATCCATCCGCGGAGGACAGGTGTCATGAGATCCTCATTTCGGGGATTCAGACATTGGAAAGTAGGGCATGAAAGGAGTCTTTCGACTTCGCAACTGGCGAAGTCTCGAAACGATCTAGACCATCCATCAGTGGAGGACACGTGGAGGATATCGAGGAGTCCACCATGATTTCAGATACCGGGGATTCGAGAGAATAGAGGAGAAGTGTCACAGGGGTCGCGAAACTCCGAAACGCGAAACCTAGAAACTCTAAAGGAGTGGAGAGGACACGTGGCAGCCAGGTAGTTACTTTGGTATTTCGGGTAATGGGAGTACCAGAGGAAAACGAGGGTCTGTTGCGCTGGGATTCCCGAAATTCTGAAACGTGAATGTCCGAAAGCGGTTGGAGGAAGGCGTCAATTCGGCGTATCAGAGTTCATAACTTCAGGAGTTCCGAAGACAAGGCGATCGAGCATTTTGGCATTTGAAACTCCAAAAGCCCGAAATGTGAAGAGCTGAAAAATAAATCCTTGGAGAAGAAGGAAGTCGGGAAATAGGAAATTTTGGCATTTCGCATATCGGCTTTTCGGGAGTCCGGAGGACAGGAAACCGAGCGCTTTGCATCAAGAAACCTCGAAAGGGACTGCAGTCATATAAGGGGATGTCATGTGGACCAAGGGTACAACCTAGGGGGCTAACTGAAGTTAAAGCCAATTTTGGCAAATCGACATTTCAGAGACCGGGAGATCGAAGAGTCAAGGACTCTCGACATCAGGACACAGGAAGTCCCGAAATCTGAATTTGTATTCCTGTGGAGGAAAAAGAAACGGTCGTGTACAGAGACCATGAGGAAGTTAAAGGACCTGTGGATCGAATATTTGAGATTCCAGCAAGGAAATGAAGGAGCCACTTCGGCTCAAGGGGAAATTGAATGATCCTTATACCGGGAGGTAGCACATAACCTATTGAGGCAGGGGGTGTTGTGTCATTTGTGGTATTAGAGAGAAACTTCATTTGTATATTTCAGATGAAGCAAGGAGAAGACAGAGTGCTAGGAACTCTGTGATGATTGTTTGCAAACAGGCAACAATCAAGGAAGACAATCAGGCGGACTGTAGAAGAAGACTGGAAGCACTCAGGGTTGCTGAGAAACAATAGATCTATTAGGAGGGCAGAATAAAAGCGGGCAGAATGACTACTTAAGGTCTTGCTCACGGTGGGAAGAAGAACAACTAGCAGCAGGAAAACGCTGCGAAGGACAAAGAACTTGCTGAAATCAGGGCGAGGATAGAAATTATGGCATTGCAGATGCAACAGGACACAAAGTCAAGATGGGTGTATGAATGGCCCATGAAGAAGACAAAGAAAAAATGGCCATTCAAGGAGTTGATGGCTAAAAGACAGCAGAGGCTGTTAAAGGGATGGTTGAGGCATTTTGAAAACCTCAACAAACCAGAAGAGGAGATGGTTCAGGTATGTGAACTAGAGGCTGGGATAAATCTCAGTGATGCTGAGGATGAACTGAGGTCACATGATGATCTCAAGGACTACCAAGAGGGTAAAACATAGGTTCCCAATTTTCAGGAGGGAAATGAGATGAGATCACTGCGGGATCTCACAAACTGTCATGAGGACAGCCAGGGAATTTCACATTGCCAGGAGGGCAATGAGTCGAGATCGCTGCGGGGTCTCATAAACTGTCAAGAGGATGGCAGGAAAATCCCAATTTTCCAGGTGGGCATGGGAACAGAAATGAGGCTATGTGAGAGTCTCATGAACTCAAAGGTGAGTTTGAATCAGCCCGAGGAGATGGCAGAGCAGATGAGCTCAATGGATTTGGATCAGTAGATGCAACTAACAGGGAAAGATCAGAGGAATCTTCTAATGATTGGAGGAATTAAGGTATTCTTTCCATATAGCCAAGTTGAGGCCAGCGTGTGTGTTGCAGAAGCAGAAACAACAGAAAGACAACCAACTATGAATCTCAAAGAGTTGGAGCAGAGATCAGAGGCTGCCCAAGCAGAGGGAAAGGAGCATTCGAAAGAATGGCTCGAAAGTTTCAGCCAGGAAGCTGAAAAGGAGACAGTTGTAGCACTGAAGCTGACATCAGAAGAAGAACATGGAGATAAGATGGTCACTCCATGGGAGATGGAGCTAGAGATGCTGGAGGATTGGCTGAACAATATAGAGCCAGTGAATGGTTGCCATGAACAGACAGTCAGGCAGATAATTGAAGAGGAGAATTCTGAGGAATTGCTCAGAACTTTCAGCCAGTGAGCTAAACGGGCGATGGAGATTGAAGTACCGAGGTATGCAGCAGATGATGAAGAGAAATTCCAGGTTGAGGAGCAACTGGAAGAAGATGGAATTTAGCCAGTAAGAGAACTAGCAGAAGAGGAAGCTGGACAACAGTTCAGTGAGGAGTCTATAGCAGGGTGGCCACTTAGTGCCACAAAGGAAGGTAAAGACAACATGGGAGGTCATGGTGATCTGCCCATTTGCAGTAAGAAAATGCAGCTGAGGATACTGCATGGACAGAGCCAACCATTGCAGCAGCTAGACGAAGTGGTAGAAGACATTAGAAGGTTGATGTTGATATCAACAGAGACTGCCAGCAAGGAAAGACTGGGTAGAAAAGCAACAGTAGCAGTAGCAGAGCAGCGACAGAGAAATGGAGTAGATGAACAGCTCTAAAGAATTGTTTCAGGAGGATTTCGACAGCCGAGATGAGAAGCTCATGAGAAGGAGCTCATGATTTTTGCAGTTGAGGAGTATGATGCAGGAACATCACTCCCAAGCCAGTCATACGCCAACCAACTAGCCCACTCAGTGTGCATTCAATGAGGAAGAGAGGCACAACCCCTCTCATATTCAAATTTTGAATTTGAATCAAGCACATTTAATTTTTGCAAGCCTGTTAGAGCCAAAAGGCCGTGCCTATACGTAGGCTTTAGATGTATATAGCCTTAATGGTTGTAACACTGAGATCTAGCTATGATCTGGACTAGACAACCCATTCAATGTAAAGTTAATGTAAATTGAATAGGGTAGGTAGCTTTGGAGGGAAGAGCTCAAAGAGACCCCTCATGTAAAGAGATCTTTATATATGTTTAGAGTTAGTTTTTGAGAGGGCATGAGTATGCATAGAAGTAGAGAGCAGAGAGAAGGAGCCGAGACTTTGTCAAAGTCTGAGCTCAAGAACACTTTGTAAATGAGGCATTTTACATTAATACAAACAACAATTTTTCCTGCATGTCATTCTGTGTTGTGTGAATGCTTTTATGTGTTCTTTATATGCTGTGAATGTGTGTTGGTGTGCAATTACAGGGACATATAGGTTCTGCTATCGATGGGTTCTTTGATTTTAGGCTTGGGGTTCTTTGTGGTCTCATGCCAAGAGGGCGTGACAGAACACTGTGGGTTTTGAGAGCCAGTGCATCGAGTGCATTTCCAATTCTGCGGAATTTGGACAAAGACGCACCGGGAGGGTGCACCAGCTGAAATCATTGACTCAGAGGAAGACCTCAAGGTTGCTGAATATCTTGGAGGTGAGACTGTGTAGAGGAGGACACAGTAGAAGACAGAATCTCTGAGGAATTTTGTAGAGATCTGCCAAGAGGGTATTGAGCAGGTGCATAGAGTGCGTAGCAAAACTCTGTTGAGTTCAGGAGGAAGCTAGAACTACTGAGATTTCTTTAGAGCTATGCTAGGAGGGCATTGAGTACAGGCATAGAGTGTGGAGGAGGAACTATGTTGTGAGTTCATAGAGACAGAGAAGAGTCCAAGGAAGGATCTTCACAGGGTTGCTGAACACCCTGCAGACTCAGCAAGAAGTTTTCTTGAGCAAAGGAGTGCCAGGAGGGCATCACATTCTCCATCTGAGAGAGAAGGAAAAAGGATTAATTCCTTAGAGGTCGAGGCTACAGGAAAAGCTCCGAAGAGATAGCACCTTCGGGCGTGTAAAGACTTTGCAAGGAGCACAGAAGTCGAAGAATCCTTTGAGGATTCAAAGAGAACAAAGCTCAGGAGGGAGAGTGCTTTTATGCATAGGCCATAACTGCAAAGATCGCAGGGGCAGAAGAACTCTTTGGAGAGTTTAGAGTCCCGAAAGCTCAGGAGGGACAACGTCTTCGAGTATGTAAGGCGAGACCAAGGGTAGCAGAGCTCGCAGAGGAGAAGCAAAGGTCAAGGCTCTTGATAATTGGAAATTATTCCAAGTTCGAGAAGAAAGCACATGCTCAGAGGGGGAGCACAACTGTCGTCGAATCAGGCCGAAAAGACATCTGGACCATAGAGTTTCCACGTCCAGGGAGCTGCGGGAGAGCGCATAAAGAAGGAGAGATCGTGAGCTGTCATATCTCACTCAGACAGTCGATAGTCGTCGGATCTATGGAAAGTTGCACGAGGTTTAAACCCCTATAAGCAGAGGAGAAAAGTCCCGAAATAGTGAACGTATCGGGATTTTGGACTTCGAGATTTCAGAGGTCCTGATGATGAGAGATCGGGGCACTTCACAGTGAAAGTCCCAAAACAACGAAGAAGATCGTAGCCATCCATCTGCAGAGGACAGGTGTCACGAGATCCTCATTTCAGGGATTCCGACATTGGAAAGTAGGGCACAAAAAGAGTCTTTCGACTTCGCAACTAGCGAAGTCCCGAAACGATCTGGACCGTCCATCAGTGGAGGACATGTGGAGGAGATTGGGGAGTCCACCGGGATTTCGGATACCGGGGATTCGAGAGAACAGAGGAGAAGTGTCACAGGGGTCACGAAACTCCGAAACACGAAATTCCGAAACTCTAAAGGAGCGGAGAGGACATGTGGCAGCCAAGAAGTTACTTCAGTATTTCAGGTACCGGGAGTACCAGACGACAGCGAGGGTCTGTTGCGCCGGGATTCACGAAATTCCGAAACGCAAAAGTCGGAAAGCCGTTGGAGGAAGGCGTCAATTCGGTGTATCAGAGTTCAGAACTTTGGGAGTTTCAAAGACAAGGCGATCGAGCATTTCGGCGTTCAAAAATTCGAAAGCCCGAAATGTGAAGAGCCGAGAAAGAAATCCTTGGAGAAGAAGGAAGCCAGGAAACATGAAATTTCAACATTTCACATATCGGATTTTCGGGAGTCTGAAGGACAGGAAACTGAGCGCTTTGCATCAAGAAACCCCGAAAGGGACTGCGGTCATATAAGGGGAGGTAATGTGGACCAAGGGTATAGCCTAGGGGGCTAACTGAAGTTAAAGCCAATTTTGGAAAATAGGCATTTCGGAGATCGGGAGATCGAAGAGTCAAGGACTCTCGACATCTGGACGTAGGAAGTCCCGAAATTTGAATTTGTATTCCTGTGGAGGAAAAAGAAACGATCATGTACAGAGACCGTGAGGAAGTTAAAGGACCTATGGATCAAATATTTGAGATTCCAGTAGGGAAACAAAGGAGTCGCTTCGGCTCAAGGGGAAATTGAACGATCCTTAGACCAGGAGGTACAAAGAACCTGCTGAGGCAGGGGGGTGTTGCGTCACTCTCTTTTGTCGAAATAATTTAAAAAATGTACCCGTGTCACCCTCAATAATATCATCAGAAAATAATTGAAGTTGACAATGTCGAACATGACGAGGTTCATTATGAGATGTGGATCCCTCAATTGTAACTACAATCATACAACATTCCTAAAATGAGTTTGAGGCTAATAATATAATTCATATAATGTAAAACAAATTAAAATCTCTAATTACAATACCTATATTGTTAGGAACATAATGTTGCACATGATCAGAGGTTCGTTTCACATTTCTACGATCTTTCGAAGAAATTAGTTCCATTTGATTTTCCATGTTATTCTTTGACTTTATGCGAACCCGTCCAACCCTTTGAAATTGTGGTTTATCCGTAGTTGAATGACTCTGACGACGATGTTGTGTCTTTTTTCTTTGCGGGCTCAAAAAACTATGTTGTCTCTTAGTTATGATTTTAGATGGAGACATGACACTGACAAAGTTTTTGTTTATCTCTGCTTCTAAAGTGCAAAACAATGTCAATTGCTTCAGCATAGTCCACATTTGTAGGCAACTTGTTCAACATATTCCTCGCTCTTTTATTGATTGATGCATGTAAAAATTGCAATCTATAAACCTCAGATATTGGATTGTTCAATGTTGACGTGTCAGGATCAACATGACCTGATAAAATATTTACATTGTTAAAGTTTGCTTGGTCTTATGGTAGCAGGCTCATTGTCGTTGTTTGATTTAAATCAACTAAAAATACAGGTCTGTCAATTATCGGACTTGAAACATTTGGTAATGTATTAATGTCTAAATCATGTTCACTAGCCCACATTTGAACTTTGAAGACATTCTTACAAACATTTCCATTCAATACCCAATCACAACTACAAAAATTAAATTCAGACCCTGTGTATATGACATTATATTGGGTATCAGGAGTATCCTTATTTTGACTATGAACTAGAAATTCATTCATATTTTTTGGGTCATGTAGACAATCTTCATCTGGTATCTGGATTGCTCTAGCCTTTGAGTGAGTCTCTTGTTTCTCACACTTGGTAGGCTTTATAATTCTTTCTTCTTTTAAACGTTGATTATGAATATAGTATAGTTCACCTTTTTTCAATAAGATGAACAACAAAAAATCCACCCGTTTGTGGCATGAATTGTTATCCTCATATAGGTACCTATATTTCATATATGTGTGGTAGGATTCAATTACATTATTGGTGTCTTGATTGGAATGCGGAAATTTCCTATAAGCTTTTGCCCACATATCTGGAATTTTTTTTATCATCAACTAAAAAGTAATGTCTAAAAACATGCAAGTATGGAATAATAGTTATGATTCAATGTTACATGACACTTACAGATTTTTTCATTGGATAGCTAAGTGGT